>CM074182.1:31536002-31556002 GCA_037179385.1 Holothuria scabra | reverse complement strand
CCGCACCAATTAGGATAGCGTACGGCATTAGTCCATCTATTACTGATACTGTGCTGTTTAAGTGGTTGGTTCAAATGTGGGATTCTGTTGAAGACAAATATTTCTAAATGCCGCCATACAAGCACTTGAAAGATGCTTGATTGTCCCACCCACATTACCGTTACTTAATATGCTCCAATTCGCCTATTTCTTCTTTTAAGTGATGACCCCGCCTTACTCATAACATCAGTAGTCTTATTAACATATTAAGGAAAAGACAAGTCCGGGCAACCATAAACCTGCACAATTTGAGAGATTGGGCTAAAAACATCGTTACAAAATATTTAAAGGATTGCTTTTGCTTAATCTTTTTGAAGATGCAGTGTTTGTAAGCTTCAATTTATTACCTAAAGTAGATACACTCTAAGTTAGCTATTGTGATCAGCTTGCTATTTTCTATGCAACATTCCATCCTTCTTCCGTATCCTGTTTATTATCTTAAAGAAAACAACCCTTACTAGGTGGGCAATCGGTGATCGGGTTGTTTAATGCTGAAATTTGTTTGACACAATGAGATTATGTTTTAGGGTAATTTTAAACGTAAGAACGCTTCCCATGCTATAAACTGGGTTACCTTTAATTTTCGCGTGAAATACAGCATATATCTTATGAAAACATATTCCATGTCACCCAAACTCCAAATGTTCCTAGGGTGGTGTTTCACATATGCTGAGACGTAACCTTGGCAAAACTAGTGTAGAAATCATGCATTTCAGTGTTCACGTAAACTATGGTTCATTAACATCCTTAACGTTGGCATTGGTACCCAGGTACTCCTAATTTACTGAAGGACATAGACCTATTGTTCACTGTCTGAGGCCAACACATTGTTTCATTTGAATTGTTTTGTCATTTCTGGCAACGTTTTCTCATAGTTCCAAGCATATCTTTAGACCAAGGCAATTCCGAGTGTGTGTTGGTGAAACATACTTCGAACCACGTGCAGTAGATAACCTTGTGCCACAAGACTCGGTGGTTGGTCCTCAATTATTTTTTTAGCCTATGCTAGCACATTAGGTGGCGTCGTTATTTCGTAGCCTAACATCAGCCTTTATGCGTTTGCGGATGAACACGCCTTGAGTTGGGAAATTAACTTAAATGATCCCCTTTCAGAAAGAAGAAGCATTTCCGGATTGGAAAAATGTCTTAACTGTGTTAAAGAATGGATGGATTTCAATAGACTGAAAATGAAAAAATGACAAACCTGATTTTATTATGTTAGGGTCAAAATTTCAAACTTCTAAATGTTTTACACAATGATATTTGAACGTAAATGAAACACTTAACAGAAGTAGGCTTATTAAATACCTTAGGGTATATATTGACAAAAATCTGTGCATGAAAGAACACGTAACTCTTAAAAGCACGAACTGCATCACGTAATCTTCATCGAATTCGTATTATTAGAAATTACTTAAAATCATGGTACTTGTCGCACTGTTGTACAAGCTCTTGTTATCTCACACTTCGAATACGCTAATGCAATATTAATAGGATTACCGGCATTTGATATAGACAAATTACAACGTGTTCAAAATCGTGCCGCAAAATAAGTCCTTCGTGAAAGTAAATTCGCCAACGGCCTTTTTATATCTTTTGCATTGGCTTCCAATTAATTAGCGTATTAAATATAGGGTTCTATCCTTAGTATTCAAATCTCTTCAAGGGGACGCTCCAGAGTATTTAAAAAAAATTACTGCATGACGAAACTAAATCAAACTACAGATTACGATCATGTGACAAAGATTCAACACCCCTTAATGTGCCCTTCACACGGAGCTCCACATTTGCTGATAGGTCTTTTTCAGTGTATGGTCCTAAGTTATGGAATGCCCTGCAAGACAGCATTAAACGTAGTCCAAGTTTAAAAATTTTAGGCTTAGTTAGAAACCCACCTATTTAATGAAGAATTTAATACGTAGTAGATTTCTATTTTTATGTAAAGCGCCCCAGAAAACCTTTGGTTGTGAAGTGCGCTATACTAAGTGCTATTTACAATTACAATTACGATGACTCACACCAGGCGAGATCGTTTTTAACGTAGACAACTGTGCTTCCTTCTTCTACAAAAATAGTATTGCTTGGAATTAAAGAAGCCCAAAGTTTGTTGGTAATGTATTTTGAGTAGCTGGATATTTACTGTATATGTGAAACTTCCACAAACTGTAACTTTTGACGCGATAAATGCTTTCACCTCGTTTGAAATATACCTAACCTTCATCGAGCATGAATGACGTATTGGGTTTCTAACAAGATTCAAGAAAGATTAAGAACGTACGGAAGCCCAAGGAAGGCTTAATTACATGAGAAAGCCAAACGTATTAGCTGTTTTCCATGGGGAGTCAACAAGATAAGGTTTCACGACTCAATTCCTATCCAATTCGTTTAAGTCGGGCCGGTCACCACCTCTTTCCCGTTGTTACTCACTGGCTTGTTTTCACTACTTCATTACTTATGCTGATCAAGCACAATGGCAGTAGGTGCGGTTTTTAAAATCTTCGGCAGTTCCCAGTCTGGGAGTCGAATTGCAGAACTATTGCCGCATATACAACTTCCGGATACAAGTCGGATGCTCTAACAACTTCACCAGTGCAGTGCACCAAACGTGGTACTTGCTACACAACGTCAAGTTTTTCATTATTTTACTTTGAGAAATGCTCAAAAGTTTTAATGTTTCCTTTTTTGTTCAAAAGAAAGGCTATCATTGCATTGGGTCAAAAGGTAGTGGACGGGTTGACAAGTCGTTCGTGGTGCAAAAGTACGCTGAAGACTTTTCACTCAGTGGCAACCAAATCCCTTCTAACGTAGTAGATTGTTCCTGTGCTTTTTCTTAGCGCATTAGTAGCTTAGGATCCCTAGGTTTGTTCATTTCGCTCAGTTACTATGAGTTTCATTGTATAAATAGTTGTGCTTCCATTTGCGCGCTCAAAGGAGATTTGGTTTGAAGTAGATGCGATTTGGAATCCATAGTAAATTGAGATTTTGCACACTTAGGTTACATGAATGTCTAGGTCGAGATATGTCGGGCTTGGTTTAGTTGAGTTTTAGAAAACAATTTGTTGTCAATGTTTTTCACAATAGGGGACGTTTCGAGAAACTTAAAGCAGGTATGAAGTTTGTCGACCAATATGTGTTGTTCTATTGAACTCTACATCCCAAAGTCTGCAGTTGATCACGTTGGTTATGTATCTCTAAGTTTTAAAAGAGACCTTTATTTTACGGAAGCCACCCTTTTTCCTCCTTTTTGGAAGGGACCCACACCAATATGTCATAAGTGGTAAGGTAAGCTGATGCTGACAATGGAAAATTCCCATTGTGGCCCTTAAATGTTTACATGTCAATCCTTCTTGGGCAATTTTGTTTTCTTGGGCAATTTTGATACGTGTTTCAAAAAATAAGGTTGTAATATTACTTGAAATATATGTTGTAGCTACTGCACCATTGGTACTCTAACGCACTTTTTTTGCATAGGTGCTGAGGCAAATTTGCAATGCGGTCACACGGGTGCTACGTTTGTTGGAATTTTACCTCAACATTTTACATTTCTTAACACTTAAATTAGTTTTGATGATTTTGCTAATTATATAGCCTTCAATTTAAACCTTTCACATGCGAAAAATGACAAAACTGTTCAATGTTCTCAATGTAATCCTAGTATTGATAATAATTACAATAATGACAGTTATGCTATAGCAATCGCTTCTTAACACCCTTTTCTTGTCGAGAGTACCTAGGTGGTAACTCAAAAGGCTGACTGGTCTTAATTTAGTAACCTTTGTAGAAACAGATTGTGAGGGACGCCTTAATAGGTATAGAAGACCAGATTTCCCATTTTACACGTATCTTGGTGAATATTGCTACAAAAGCTATCCCTAAGTCCTCTGCGAGTCCACGTTGTAAACACAAGCCGTGGTTTAAATTTTAATCGTGTTAATTTTCTCAATCCCCGCGCCAAACACTGCGCACAATTAAATTAAGCAAGCGGGAGTATTGGAGAAATTACGTCTCCAAACTTATTCCGCCACCCATGTCAAAAAGGCATGGGACATAGTTAGTTGAATTCGTGGGAGGACCCTTACTGCTCTTCCTCTACATCATATGACCAAATCGGACGGTCAAAACTGCACAGAAAGCTCAGATATTGCCAATTTGCTCCCTGACGAGTTTGAATCTAACTCGTCAAGCAATCACTACTCGCGAGCCCTTCAGATGTACCAGATATGTAGCATGGTAGCATGGTCAGATAAGTAGCCTCGCCAGTTTGGTGAACACTGGAATTCAGAAGTCCTTGTTGTCTGATGATTACTTTTCTATTACCTGTTCCCCACGGAACATGAGATCTATAGAGAGGCTGATGCAAAACTGCCTGAACAAGATAGAGCAATGGGCTGACCGAAACGGGTTCCGTTTCTCTCAGACCAAAACTGTTTGCATGTACTTTTGCAACCGCAGAGGTGCCCATTGCGATCCAGACTTAAGTTTGAACGGGAGTCACATCCAGTTGTTCCTCAGACGAAATTCCTTGGTCTCGTTCTCGGTAATAAGCTCACCCTCAAAGCTCACATAGATCATTTCAGGCGAAATTGCAAGGGAGCACTAAAGCTATTGAAAGTCATCTCGAGATGGACTAGGGCACTGATCGCCCGTTTTGCTTCGACTCTATAGATCCTTAGTGCGGTCCAAAGTTGATTATGATTTTGTTGTTTACAGCTCTGCATGTGCGTCATACCTCAGAAAACTACTCCCCATACATAATCAAGGCATTAGGATCTGCTTGGGAGCGTTCCTACCTCCCCAATGCAGAGCCTATACGTCGAGGCAAATGAACCACCCCTCCATATAAGATGGAAGAAGTTGTCAGTTCAGTTTGCCATCAGACTAGAAACCATAAATACACCCTGACATTTGAGACGACTTTCAACCATATAGGTTTAGTAACGTTAAAATGAGGAAACCATATGCTGTTCCTCCATTTGGTATTAGCGTTGGGGAAGATCTTTTTTCACAGGTGTGCAACGACCGTGAATTTGTGGCACAGTTTACGTTTCTTGCCACTCCTCCATGGAAGTTGGGCGAGCCAGCTATTGACCTAAGTTTGAGGAAACATCCCAAGACCTTAACAAATGAACTTGTGTTCCACAACATCTTCAATGAGCTGAGACACAAATATCATCAGAATCCTGCAATCTACTGTATACTGACGGCTCCAAGGCTGAAAACAGGGTTGCGGCTGCTGCGTTAAACCGTGACGCATCCTTTATGATCTTACTGCCGAACGATGCATCGATTTTCACTGCCGAACTTAAGAGGCACTTAAGATGGCATTCGATCTGATTAAAACCTCAAACAGTAATCAGCTCATTGTTTTCAAAGACTCATTATCAAGCCTCGTAGCATTAAAGTCAAACGCCCCTCAGTAACAGTTCACCGTGAAGCTTACTCTAATTTGGTACTTCAAAAATCAGTTGTGTTCTGGCGTGGGTCCCTAGTCACGTGGACATACTAGGAAATGAAAGAGTCGATGCACTTGCTAAAGAAGCCCTACAGATGGACATCACCAACATCTACTTGCCTCTCACTGACTACCGAACAAAAAAATGGCTTTATAAAATCAAAAATAAATTGTACCAAGGAAAAGGCACCGTAGGAACTGGGAAAAATGGAGTCCTCAGTAAACGGAGGGATGATTAAGTCCTGACTAGGGCACGAATTGGTCGCACTTACCTTACCCATGCCTATTTACTCCATGGAGAATAAAAACCACACTGTAAACGCTGTGACTGTGCTGTCACAGTCAGTCATATTCTCGTCGACTGTTCTGAATACTCCCATATTCGTCAAAAATTCTACACCGTGCCCGACCTTAAAACTTTGTTTGAACAAACCGATTTTTCCCTTATTCTTGGCTTCCTCAAAGAAAGCAAACTATATAAAAAATTTTGACATGGGTCCCGCTTGCTATCCTTTTGGTAGAAATTGACTACCCGTTGTATCTTCTTATTGTTTTACCTTGTTAGGTAGTTTTACCCCAACATTGTATGTTGTCTAACTCGGTGACACTATATAATACATTCGTGCTGGTGTGCTGGTGCTGGTGTGTCGTTAAGCCCCATCTAACTAAGTAACAAGCTACATCAATCGCGATAGTATTGTGGTACTGGTACGTGGTCATAATCATGACGATGACTATGAAAATGATAGTACAAGGGATAATTACAGCTAAAAACTTTTTTATCCATTTGATATTTGCAAATATATATCTCCTTTACATGCAAAAAGGTTTGCCTCTCATTCTTTTTTGATTCCATCAAAGTTCGACAATGAAGTAGGAGATGGAAGGGAAATACAGAGAAGAGAAATGGTAACCAGTAAAAGAGATGATCGGTAGGACAAGTCACCGAAACATAAAGTGTTACAGGTGTAGTAAAGCGGAACTTCGGATTTGGCCTGGGAGGAGAAGGACCCTTGTAAGTTGATTCACGTCCCAATCGAATGACGACACGAATACTGTCCCTTCAGTTTCGCCTCTTGACCAGACTATTTATTGCGTATAACAGAACAGCCTCTGAATGGAGGAAAATAAAAATGAATGAGTTACGAAATCATCAACATACTCGGTAATCATGCCATGGTAACCATAACCCTCGAGAGCCACACTCTCCTCTCATCATCCACTGCCACAGGCTAGTACAAATTCAACAGCAAAGTCAACAATCTCGTACCCTGAAACTAAATGATTGACAGGTACCTTTAAGTATCATAAAGATTCGATGACCCCCCCCTGGTAAAAACACTTTAATATGCACGTAATACACTTTTCAAAGCCTATCAATTTCAACAAGGTCATTTAGACAGCCAGTAAATCCACTTTGAAAAGCATGCTGAAACAATAGGATCATAAAACATTGAGAAAATGATTAGAATATGTAAACTCCAAGCTAAAAGATCATGAAAAATACTTGAATACTTGGAACACTTAAATGCCAAGAATTTAAAAATGACACCAAACACCTTAATTGTGTCACGTACTGCACCCGAGGCCCTTACCGGCGACCACAGCCAGCCAAGTGACTCTTAATTATTTATTATTCTATTAACTATTTATCATAACTGCATAGTGCCCTTTTTTATGCACATGTCTTGCAGTTCCCCAGTAGTGACACCCATGCTCACCGACATAGTAACACATAAACTACCCAACAATGCCTGGGAACTTGAATACTACACAAAAACTGTCAAGTATCCCCAAACTATGCCCACTGTAACTTCACCACGACCAAAATGTTAATTCAAAACATTTCTCATGTAAATTCCACTCAGTTTAAACATTACTGAACGTATAAAGAGCTGCAATTCACATCTGCCGTCAGGAATTATTAACAGTATCAACGCAGCACAATATTTCGAACTTGAATTATGCGAGACCCCATACTCACACTAAACTTACATTACTGACCAACTGGGTCCTCCGGAGGTCTGTCTTAGTTCAGCTTAGATGAGATCTATCAAAAAAGCAACGCTTGCATTTGAACAAATCGATCCGAAAAAGAATAGGAAGAATTGTTATTAAAAGAATACATATACATAGAACTTCTTAAACAGTGCAAATTATAAATGTTATTTAAAGTTATCTTTTCCAAACTCAAATCACGTAGCCAATTGCATGTACAACTATCTGAGCCTGATGAGCTCCCCGAACAAGCAAAAAAAAAAAAAAAAAAAAAAACCTATTTCACCCTGAGAACCCAGTTACCCTGACAATGGCTTTTTGAATCCAATTTAGTCTTGCAACTTCGAAATATTCCCACATTCACACAACCAGTGTCTTTGCCCCTGGGTGTTCCCAACCCCTTCGGCAGGTGGCTTTATGTCTTTATGATCTTAAATCCATCAACCTTTCGTTCTCAAGAGGTACCAATTACATTCAAATCTTAAATTTCTTAAAAACAAGAATTACTTAGTCAAGATAACTCACCAGTACTAGGGGGCTTGCATATGGGCTCTTCGAACGTCTGATAATCCCTTGATCCAACATTTCCTGTAGCAATCGTTTCAGCTCCTCTGTTTGGGTTGGTGGGATTCTCCTTCTCAGTAGTCTGAACGGACTGTCACCTGTCACATGAATTTCATGAGGTATTAGTTCAAAACTAATACAAAAAAAAAAACAACTAAGACTCATATTCTCTCTCTGAAAAGGCACGTGGATGCCTCATAATTAATGCTGTGCCATTCTTCTTTTCTAATGCACTCAAGTGACTGAGATCAACTCCTGAAGGAAGATTTGAAGCCTCTTTGCATTCCTTTTGATGGTCACTACTGGGAATAGTTTCATCATTTGTCACGAGGACTTCTCTTACGTTTACTTCTACAGTTTCACCGGTATCCTCAAGGAGAACTTCTTCCTTTGGCTAAAAATTAGTGGCCCGTGCTTTGTTGGAATGTGGCGGTAATTCAACGGGTGTCTCTCTAGTATTTACAAGCAAGATATTCGTCTCCGTGAACCCAGACTCCAGACAGCCCTCAACTACTGGAAAAGCTGGAAGTTCTGGAACAGGGTCTAGTTTAAAGAGCCCATGAAATGACTCAATGACAACGATTTGGAGTCATTCTCTAAAACTATCTATCAACAAAAAAGCATTTATTTTAAAAAATTCTGCCCCGCAAAAGAGAAATTCTCAAGTGAAATGGTACCCCTTTCAGCCCAACAGTTGAAAAATGAAAAAACTTAAAAGTGCATTGAACCAAGAATGACATCATCACAGGAACCCAATTTCACAGTGTGTGTATTATAATGCTATGTTTAAGTGACATTTTTGCACACAGATTTGGAAGCATGAGACTGGTACTGTCCAAATAATTTCTCAAATATATATCTGAAGAACGTCCCAGTATATAGCCATAAGTATATCAATCTGAAAATCTGAAATTATCACTCCCGATTCCTCAAAAGGAGGAATTTTGTCATTATTCACTCAAGCTGTCCCATTCATGTTAGGCCTATCAGTTTGAAATTTTGGTTCCAGCAATCTATGACTTAACAATTCTTTCAACCAGAAAAAGAAAACATTTTAACTCACATTCAATCAGCTTGTTGAATATCTGACCAGGATTCCTTTGAAAGACATCCCTTCCAAGTAAATATGTCACAAACATTAATGTGGAAATCATACAATAGCAAAAGCATAGACTTCAAAATGCATGAAGTTGAAATAGTAACTTCATGCCAACTTTTGATAAAAAAAGGAATACTTCCTGAAATAACCAAAATATCAGCTAGTCTTTTTCCCATTATAATCACTGTTCCTTTCTTTGAACCAAGTCAAATTGCATGGACATAAATCCAAAACAACACAGAACTTGTTGGGAGTACAGAATGGTGTATAGTATTGCATAAGGGCCTGTGTAATGAGAGAATCACTGCTTCCTCCCCAATAAAAATAATAGTTACATAACACTGGAGAAAAATGGATGCAATTACATCCCCCAGGAGCCTGAGGTATTTTTCTGTGTGTATAACCTCTTACCAGGGAACTTCCAAACACTTGTATGATGTATTCTAAACAAGTTTCCCTGCTAGTTGGCCCATGGAATATTGAGAAGTCGCAAAACTCCATCTGTTGAACAGGGGTATTCCTAGGTGCTGAAACCTCCTTTTCAGTAGTTTTGTGAAGCAAACTTAGGATTAGGTTTTTGAAATGATAATTTGTTGATTATATCAATCATTTTAGTCCATCTATACATGCAAGACCATGTAACTTCAACAGAGCAGGGTATACTCCAAGTGCACTAAAGTACACACACTCTGAAGTTGGGTTCCTGTGATGATGTCATTCTTGGTTCAACGCACTTTCACACTTTTCAGCTGTTGTGCTTGAAGGGATACCATTTCACTTGAGCATTTCTTTTCGTGGGGTGGTATATTATAAAATGAATGCTATTTTGTTGTTAGATAGTGTCAGAGAATCACCCTAAATCATTGTTACTTAGTCATTTTCATGGGCTCTTTAACCAGCATTACCTTCCCTTTCCTTTTCTACTGAATCTTTTAGAGTACAAACAATTCTTCGTAAAGTCCTTGGTGGGATGACTCCATCAGTGACCCCTGTGCTTAATGTAGCCTGGTTTCTGTGTGTAAGAGTTGAGGGTATTGTACTCTTAAAGGCCACTTCTTATTCCTAAAGCAGAGTGCTGAAAGTATTTCCTTCATTCAGGCATGCTGCAGCCAGTGGTTTAATTGCATTGCATCCCAGCAAAATAGGATAGTATTGTAGACCTTCCTTTAGGTGAAATCTGGAGCCAAGGTACCAGGAACCCAACAATAGCTTTCCTTCAACTGATCGTGACTGGTGCCTCAAAATACCCCTTAACAGGAAAACTCACTCCTAACACTACAGACATGTTAATCGATGTCGCCAACCGCCTCTAGTGGACCTACTGTCGTTTCGAGAGGAGGTCATGGAATACGCCTCCATGAATCAAGGAAGCCTCATCAGCATCAGTGTCTATGATACATCCAACTTTAACTCCTGCTATGTCTATTACAGCTGTTAGGCTAAGCTATATAAATTTGATGGCTCTTTTCAAATGTGGGACTGCCAGTCTGCTTACTTCCACCCTTTTCTCCATTTGCACCAATACCATCAACCATCCCTCCAACTTCTTCCCCACTAACCTCTGAATCTCCCACATTTCTACCTGGTTCATATTTAACTCCATGCCCTTCATCCCCATCAGGTTGCTTGCCACCGTTGGACTCCATCACATTTCTTTCCTCCCCGAGTGTGTAGCTCTTTCTCCTCTTTGGATCTGTTTTTACCTTGTTCCCTCTCTGTGTGTCAGATTCTCCCTCTCTGTTGGATTACGTTTTACATCGTTTATAGCTGTACCTCCTGGTTCCTTCCTTCCTCCGCTTCTGATTAATACTACAAATTTTCCGGGAAGTTCTCCTTTCATACCCTCTCTATTATTTTATTATTCTCACTCCTATTTTCAGTGTCACTATTGTCAGCTGATCTAGTTTTCCCTGTGAAATTCTTGGGTGGGTCTGTGGACTTGGGCAATTTCACCTCCTTGATTGCCTCTGCTTTTCTGCCTACAGTAGCAGAGCTCAAGAGTTTCCCGAAGGCGTTACCTCTGTTCTGGCTCGATTTTCTTCATATCAGCAACTTGATACCTCAATTATTCTACCTCCTTCTGTAAGCTTGCCTCCTTATCTTCCTTAGATATCACCTGGACAGCTCCAACTTGGGCATCATTCTCATGTTAGACCGCTCTGGCCCTCACCCTCCTGGTTTGCTTTGTTTCACTACACAGTATAATGGCCCCCCCTCCCGCATTTCCTCAAAAGACGTTTCCTCAGTGGCCAAATCGATACGGTGCCTTCCGGACCCACGCTTCCCTGGCACCCCAGGAAAATTGGTCCCTCGGAGCTCTGGCCCGCATTTGTTTAAGGGTACCACTGTCTCCCGATGTTGGAACAGCTGCTATCAGTCGACCATACAGCCTGAGCAGGGACCTGCTGTGTTCAGCCAGGGTCTCAGTTTCCCCCTTGAACACTGTTTTGGAATTCACTACTTAGCGACTTCACAGATTTCTCTCAGCTAATGCACAGCTCCAAGCATGCAGTTACTGTCTTCGTATTTTCCCTGTCAGCAGGAGCACTAAATTCTCCATCTCAAAGGTACTATTTTCTCATGGAGCTACACCAACTGCAGGTGACAAATGGGCCAAAATCAAAGACAATAGCCTCTCAGACAGGAAGATTTCTGCATACCCATCCATATGTAGTACCAGGAGTTATATCACCTGCTCAAGAAGGCTAATGAATAAACCCAGAGGGGTGGGAATAAAGAAGATTAGGGAACTAAAAAAAGAGAAGAGATTGTAATAAATGTATGTCTGGAAGGAATTATGAAGTGGGATGTGATCCATAAGAGTTAGCGGGAAAGATCGGGCCAGACAGGAGGAAGGAACAAAAAGGAGACGAAACTGGAAGTTTTTGAAGAAAAAGCAAAGACATATGACGTCCTGATTTCAAGTTTTAAAACGGGCACTCAGTTCAAGCCACTGTCCCAGTAAGGATTTTATTATATGCAAGTCTCTTGAGGTACCGTATGAAAATGTTGATTTTCGAAGTTAAGCTGAATTGACAGACGTCCAGAATAAATAGCAAGATTAGAGAAATTAAGAGTGAAGTTATTTGGAACGGATAATCCGAATAACTGTGTCTTGCAATGACTAATGAGGCCTTCAAAGAAACCCATAACCTGATAACTGCAGACTTTCTATAAATTACAATTTGAGCCGAAATATTTCAGAGCTAATTCTTCCCTTGCTTATCATTACCTATCACCTCAACCATGGCAGATAAGTTCGCATGGGGAGTACTTGCCTCCCTATGCCTGGAAAATGAAAAACGTTAACACATATTCAAAAAGTAGACAATAATTTATTAAGATACCTTTAGAAATTGTCCAGGGAAGAAGACTTACAAATAATAACTGATTAGATGCATCTTTAAAGGCATGGGAAGTTCATTTTCAGCTATTTGGAAGCTTTGACCAAATCCTTCTTCACGATGTACGGCAAACTATGATGGCTCTACACATAAATAGTTTGATCACAGATTTCTCTTATCCTAAAAAATCTTGACCCTGTCGGGGAAGGTTTCCTCCACACCCCATGTGTGAAATTTATCTTTTTGGCAAGTCTTAATACGTAGGAAAACTTAGCGTATTTAATCACAACAACCCTCGGTAAACCAGAAAATATGCTTAAATTTGTTCATATCAAAAGCAGGTTTTTCGATGCCAAACGCGAATTTTTCTTAAAAGCCCAAATTTTTCATATGTCATTCCAGGTAAAGCTGTTTTTTATAAAGTTTCTTGCTTGATTCTCGCGCCTGAAAATTTATCCTTCCTCATCTGGAGACTCATTCCTGGCACCATTCCTGTCGAAGGAGATGAGTAGTTGTCAAAGTAGAATTAATGCTCTGAAGGCCGAGTTCGTTGCGTCACATAAGGTTACGCTTCTTGGTTTATCGATTTAATCGGATTCTAATTAGTCATGCATGAAGTGTGTCTGGTGTAATAGCACGCTTGCGCTTGTTACTGTCGTTAACATATGCCGAACTTATGCCGGACTTAAGGCTTGAGCCTACCATAAAATAAAAGCTAATTGATCGAAAAATAACAGTTTCAATAGCACCAACTTTGACAATATTGATTCCTTCCTTCAGACTATGCCCGAAACAGGGGAGTGTACCTTGCCACTACAGTGGCGTCACCAGACATTTCATTCTGGGGGAGAACAGAGGGAAAAACAACGATTTTATGGGGGCATATAGACTCCACTCATGGCGCCGGAGGCGTCACCGAGCGCGAAGCGCGAGGCTCAACGGGTGGGGTCCAGGGGACCGCCGTAGGGCCCCTGGTGGGGGTCCAGGGGGAGAAGCCCCCGGAAGCTCCTGGGTTTTAGCGTGTTTGTGAGGTATTAAAGACGTTATTTAAGGGTAATTTTATTGACTTAACACTGGTCTAAAAATTACCTCCAGGGTAACTTTCAAGTAAGACTTTCGGTAAAACACCACTGATTGAACTACCAAGAGCGGATCCGGCTGACATTTTGAAAATGGGGTAGATGATCTATAGAGAAAAAAGTTGATGGGATTTTTATTTTTGATAACAACACAAACGTTAGTGAAACTACTCTCAAGAGCGTATAAGGCTGACAATTTGAGGAAGGTGAGCTGCACCGTGACTATAAAGAGAAAGAAAGGCAGTTGATGGGCAATTAGATGTGATCCTCTGAAGGAAAAATGGAGGCTTAATCCTGCTGGAAGAGTAACCTGAGCTGTGCGCCACCTCCAATTGACGTAGTCGGAAGAGTGAAGAAAATTTTGAAAAACGTAACCCCTCAGACAGCCGGAAATGGCATTTCCAAGGTTTTTTTGCGATATTTTCATTTGGAAACATGAAAATTTACCGCCTTTTCTTTTCAACAGAGGAATCGAAACCTAAAAAATTCATTGTCACACTCTGACTACAGAAGACATGTTTTTTTTTGAAAATCTCAAATCTCAGTTGGGGCCGCACACGGGGGGGCACACGATTTTCAGGGGGGGCAAGTGCCCCTGGCCGCCCTTGGCGACTCCACTGTGCCACTATTTTCAGATAGTAGCGCATTGAATCGTGCCACTCTACACTACAGGTAATATACTATACACGTTTTGGATACATTGTGTACTGTGTGTGCTACTACCAGGTAGATGCATGTACAGATTAGAACCGTTTTAAGTTGAAACCACGGACTTCCCTATACATGGACAGAGTATACTACATGGTAGATTGCCGCTACCCTGCATGTGAGAAAAACGCACCCAGATGGCCGTCTGCTATGGTTTTGTGTGAAAGTTTGGACTTGCTCAAGTATACCCCCATACTTTGCAAGAAAGTTGAAATATTTTTGAATTATGGCAAGGTTATGTCCATATCACTTCACGTATTGCAGGAATATGATGTTGTTTCCCATTCAAGTTTAAGTTTTGTTTAAAATGGTACAGAGTCGTCGTCAAATCAGACGATTTTATTGTTTGACGGCGGCCATCTTGGTGGGCCTTTTTTGTCCCAGTCGGTGGCGACCATATGCGGATAGGACGTACACGTTACATTCTCTGTCCATGTATATACGTCCGTAACTTAAACGATTAAAATTGTTGCCTCCATAAGAAAAAGTAACGAACTAGGAATTGGAAAAGCAAATATCACTCAAACATCCCAAGAAATTATATAGAAACGTTATTGCAAAATTCGTATTCAAAATTATTTTAAACGTAGGCCTATTTTCTGTGTTGTCCGGGAGTTGCGATGATCTCCTAATTTGGTCAATCGAAAATTTTGCCCCTTATTTTTCCTGCAGACGTCCTTGGGAAGAACACTTATTCCCTCCACAGAAAAATGAATGTTTTTGCATTCGATTTTAGTTTTGTTACTAAGAACGTGCATTGAACAGTCCCCTTTTCAAGGTCTGGAGGAAATATTTACAAAAAAGCCAAAACCTTATGTGTACTGATGAAGCATTGTGATGTTCGTCATGTAACACCTCTACACATTTACACATGATTTTCTCTTCAAACTGAGCCAAGGACACCCCCACAGATAACGCTCACATAGCTCCCAAGTTCCAAGAAGCAAGATTCGGTTCCATCACTAACCTGTCCATTGGTGGACATTTGGTTAAAGAAGAGATATGAGAAGAAGCCGGGGAGTGTCCATCTGCCCTTTACGATATTTTTGAATTATAGAAGCCGTTTAAGTGCAAAACGAAAGCATATTTTCTAGCAAATTAGTTAACATTGATTCTTAAAGTTTCCTCCACACACATCAGTACTGATTCTCACTAGCATACAAAGTTTTAACGATAGTTATGATAATCATTGATGATAATCATTTGTCAATTTTACGTTAATTTCTAACGCAGCTCAAGTCAGTACTACCATCTTAGAGCACATTTAATTTTTTGCAAAGTGTTCATCCATGGACGGTTTTGCGCTGCTTACTACAAATTGCACTATGTACATAGAGATGAGTGCGGATATAGTTACAAGGGTTCGGGTTCACCGCGACAGGAAACAGCAGTGATCGCATCATGACCTTGCCACCATTTGTAATAGGAAGGGATAAAAGCTTTGGTACATTAGTAAAGAGTTCATTGACGCACGTACAATACACACCCATATAAAGGATCCACAAATACAACACAATCTTGTTTGATGAAATTATCTGCATCTACAATGGCTTATAGGAGCGGGGGTGTGGGGCCCGTCCCCGCTTTCCTGGTCGAAAAACCCGTTTTTCATTTCTCAAAATCTCAATGAATCAACAGAAATGATAATCGAAACCTTTGTCTCCCTGTTGCATGCTGTACCGTTTTCCCCCATCCGCGCACCCTACAATCGTTACCCTGGGTTTTTACTTCATAATCGTTGCGACATATTTTTTATTCAAGAGAATCACCACAAGTCGTTCCCACGTACACACGGGCGGCGTGACAGGCCGACTCGGTACATTAAAGTACGTTACTTAAAACATTCCTCCACGTTTCAACAAATCCACAGAAGTTATGTAATGTCGGTAGATTGTGTCATATTCTTTTTGTGTATCTGTGTGTGTGTTTCTCTTTTTTATGAGTGAAAGTCTTGTAGTCTTTGAATTTGAAACTGTTGAAGGGTTTGAATATCTTTTCCTGTAGAATGTGGGGTGAAGCAAAAATGTTTCTTAGTGTACCATGCGGGCATCAGAATTAAAAATAAATTGAATACAAGGTCAAATTAATGTACATCACACATTAATGTACATCACGGGTTAATAAATCGTCTCTCCGCTTGATTGATGCGGTGTGTTCCTATTTCAATTCCAGAGTAATAGTAAATCATCATTAATAACTTCTCTGTAAAAGATCCATATTTTTCTTGAATACTATCACTTACGTTGTTGCACAGGTGGGCATGTCTGAGTACTTTACCTTGGATAAAGTCTTGTAAGTGTACCCCAAATCTCGGATTTTAAAAATACAAACTTTAGAGGTTGCAAAGTGAAACTTGCTCATCTTATTCTCGTTGCCATAGCTCGTTCTATTGTTGACTTATTAGCTCTTGAAATTTATTCATTTAAGACGAATAAGTCCATTGCACAATGATTTGTGATTTTTGTTGTTAAAGTCACATTCCCTGCTTTGTTTCCCTTTAAAATTAAAAATGGTTTTACGACCTTGAATCCTTCCTGTTTGCTTGCATAGCATGTTGCACAGAGAGCGTTTGATTAATAACATCACCCCATAAAGGTAACTGTGCTATCACACCTTGGTACAAGTGCAGAAACTTTCAGAAAATAAAGAAATGCAGACTGTTATCTGAGTAGTGAAAGAGTTAAATACACAAATGTTTACACAATGTATTGTTTAAATTGAGTGAATAAACATATATCTCAGGTCAAAAATGTCCCATGAAAATGCGAGTTGGCCTATTCGATTTCATTGCTCATACTCTATAAAATATATTTTAGAAATTTAAGACTTCATGTACACTTTAAAAGTGGTTAAGGGATTAACAGAGTCTCGATCTGTGGATTCATGGAAGTATGGTGGATATAGTCAAGACTTTTTTTGTCGAGGAAACCACTGGGCCGAAACGCTCACCTTGAAATAATTTGAGATCGAGGTAAGTGACCAAAAAGGAGGATGCTTCAGCAGGGAATCTGAAAATATCGTAAGAACCATTAGGGTTTACCACTACATGTTTTAGTTTCGTTTGGGGACCTTTTTACAACAATAGCATATCATCTCTCTATCTAAGCTATTTAATAGTGCTCGGATCCGTAAATATTCTGTGTTTCTCTATAGGATGCATGACAATTTTACAGAATCCTGAATGCCCATGCATGGCGCAATCGATATTAATCTAGAACGTGCCATTTTAATCAAAACAAGTTCTTGATAGAATGAGTTTGATAAGTCTGCGCATGGAGGTGGGAGGTAATTTCTTTTTCCCGTTGAATCTTTGAGGCGCTTAGAAGTAAAGATCTAAAGCTTCACCTTGTGGGGTGTTTCCTTACTGTCCGAAAGACAAAACCGATCGAAAACATCACTTGGCAAGGAGCGTGCACAAAAGTTTTTAAAAATCGCGATTCTTCAGGCTGTCGGAAATTGCATTTCTTTGGCTTGTAGTAAGACGCTAACCAGTCGTTATTATGAGCTTCGTTTGCAGTTAAAAGTACACTTCAAAATAAAATTAAAAAATACACATGAAATTTACCACTGACCTATACCATTTCCGGGTAGGATGATGACTTTCTATGAACCTTTACAACCACCCTTTAGTCTGTCTTTGTTATTTGGCAAGTAGCAAAATTCAAGAACTTTTTTGCATTTATTCCTGAATAGAATATTCCACCATTTGGGGGAAAGTTTTACTTAGGACTATGAAGTGAGGTTTAAGATATTTTTTTTATAATGTGCCTAATTTTTTTTTTCATGAAAATTTCTCCCCAGAATCTTTAGCAATGTGCCTCTAGATTGCAAAAATAGGACAAATTCCAGCATTTGAGAGCTTTTATTGAAAACTTGTATCTGAAAAGTTCCCTTTTTTAAGAGGAAAATATTTCGGACAGGACTGGGCAGAACATGTCGTGCACTTATCATGTCCAGGCCCGTCCGATGCAGTGATCTAGCTGATCTATTGGTCTAGCTGTGAAATCTGGCAATCGGACAACATCCAAAAATTCTGATGTTCTACCATTTTGAGCAAAGTGTTGTACAAAAGCTCTGGAGTGAGGTTGGGTAGATTTCCATTTTCAATAAGCAGTCAGAATGAGTATCGAATTTTTTAAAAAAAATTTAATTTCCATCAAAATTGTACCATAACTATGAAATTTCTGAAAGATTTTGGGTACACGATACTAAGAAGGTTTCTGCGAATTGAAACACATGCTACAGTTATTAAAACTGAATGGCTGCCCGAAATTTTCCCTGCCCGACATTTAGGTCTTGTGGAAGTTTGGGGAGCAGTCTGTCTCTGCACGTCTGCCTAATATGCCTTCGATATCATTATATCGCCCTGTCATCTGAAAATATGAAAATGCAGTTTGAAATTGCTATTACTTTATAACAGATTGATTCAAGACTATACAAAATGGTTGTACCAACAAGACAGCAGATTGATCCATTGGCTAACGAAATAAAAAATAGGGGTGGTGCCAGAACTTCCCCGAGAATGGGTGCAAGCTCCCCGACAGAGGGGCCAGCATATTAAGGCCCCGACAAAGGCCCTTGAGTAAGTCCCGGTGGGACGTGACTCAGCAGATTTTGATGCGCGCGTAGCTTGTCGAAATTTTGGCTTTCTTATCAACAAATCTGGAGTTTATTTTGAAGACAAAATTTTACATTTTTTTGAAAAACTTGGCTTTTGTAAGGACTTTTAAAAGGTCGGGGTGTTTATTGAGGAATTTATCCTTCATATGGGGAAAATCAAAAACGTTTTATAGGCGTCGGATAAAAATCTTTTGGGATTACGCATTTAATCGTATTAGGCCTCCGTACTGTGGCTTCAACACGAGACTAGAAGTTGGCCCAAAAAGCTTTTTTTGAACTTAGACTTGAAAATTAGGATCTTATTTTATTGTAGAAATTTTGGAATTTGATGGAAGAAAATTTTTTTGGTACGGTTATTAAAAAAGTTTGGGTTTTTGTTAAGTGGTATGCCTGTCAAGAGCAAAATCAGGTATAATGTCGGGTTGATAAACAGAGTTGGCTTTGCTTATTTATTTTACCGGGTATCCATCGAAATTGGAAAATTTTGCCAATTTTAAAATGTGAAGCATATGTTGGAGAATAAAATTGTAATTTTATGACAGATTTTGACGTTTTACGGAGAATCCAATCTTCTTACAAGAAAAGTCAAGCTGGTGGTGATTTGTAGTTTTGTTAGGGTTACTGAATATCATCATGCAGATTAAGGCCTCGGACCATGTTGGAAAATTTCCTGCCGAAAAAGTTTGGCTTCTAATATATTTTAAGTTTTATATTTTATGTATTGACATAGACGCACATGAGCGTTTCAGTTTCGAGGAGGAGAATCGTCTTTTTGTCCGAAAAATGTAATTGCGAAAGACTATCAAAGTTTCGTTTCGTTTCCGTTTATTTTTTTCAATTGAAATGCATGGAACATATTTACATAAAAAAAGTACAGATAAGTGAAAGTGAAAGCGTATCAGAAGAAAAAAATGGAACCAGATGAAGCTAAAAGCTTTTTCCAGTCTGGTCGAAACCAGAGCTTTTCGTTTCAAAAAAAATAATAGAAACAATACAACAAGCACCTATTCTTAAGCATATAGAAAATGCATATATTAAACGTATAAGGAGTTTAAGACTCATAATAATAATACATACATACAAAAAGAAGAAGATTA
>CM074182.1:31529442-31535902 GCA_037179385.1 Holothuria scabra | reverse complement strand
AACCGGACTAAGAGGTAAAAAACTAAGTTCTGGAAAAAAGGGGGAGGGCAAGTTTTTAGCTCCATCCATGGTTAAACACAGAGTAAGATCAGTCTATAACCTGCCCGTTGAGCTTGTAGGATGAGCGACCATTAAATGCTTAAACTTAACCCGGGGCGCTGTCAACCAATAGGTTCGAAACTGGACTGTTAAGAAGCCTCCGGCTAACCTAACCCAGGGCGTTGTCAACTTTAGTGACAGGTGGGAAACTGATACGCGGAGCGAAATGCATCGGTTCGCGCGGAGCGTCCCTCCAGGGAAATTTCGCTAAAAACACCCTTAAGATTGCAGGAAATAACACTCACTGTGCCTCATTCCTGCGTAGCTTAGAGTGCCATATTTTGCTTATCCTGAAAACCTTTAAGGAGACAGTTTGTTCACAATCAAATTAAAAAAGAAAAACTGAAATTTCTGAGGCCTACCGGTATGTATTGCTGACAGCCTCGTCGAGTATAAATATAATGGCCTGTGGAACGAAAACAAACGGAAATCGTCATAATTAAATGAGGGAATATTTCGTTCACGAGGCTGGTATGATTATGTTACTATTTATCAGCAACGTATTATCGAATAGTGCATCAAGCTGATGAACATAACATTAGCTCAACAATTCGTAGGGAACTATCTTGATGATGGTATCATTTGCTCGAGTCCTAGAGCCTGTCAGTGTTGTGCAGTATACGTTGAACTGATCGAAATACACTGCACCCTGCACCAGAGAACATTCACCCTGCTGCAGAGAGGGCATTTCTGCGGAACGCGAGTCAAGCGCGCATCATGCTTCAGTGACACAGATGAGATTTGGGAAATACGTTTGCATTATACGAGTTATGCATTAGAAATGTTTCACGATTACGTATACTGAGGAAGAATTTAAATAAATAGGAAAAGGAAGTATTATTTCGTCAACCTGAAATTTCCCCAAATTCCACAAATTGCCCCATAAAATATTTTCCAGGGGAAACTTTTCCCCCCTCATTGGCTACGCCACTGACTTTTTTGTCACATGTGCGGCAAGTAGTTAGTCCACACCTCCCAACAACGTATCGCACCTGTGACAAAGGAATCTGTCCTTATCTGAGGAAATGGCATTTTTGAAAATAATTAAGACTCCTCTTCGCACATGTGACAAAAAGTCGGTTCTTTTCTCTAACCTTGTAATGGGCTATAATTTTTGTAAAAAAAGGCAATAAGTTATGGGAAATGAACTGTCCAGATAAATTGGGAGAAAATCCATTTTAAAAAAATAGAACTTGTTTCTTGCTTTCCTTGAGCTATAGTCTGAGGCATCTCTGGAAAAGTGAAGTGGTAGTAGGTAAGCTTAAGGTTGTTTTCAAGTTTTCATTAATGCCACATTAAAACATGAAATCAAATTAAACCTTAAAGAATCTGATAATTGATAACTCATCCCAATTACTGTTTAATGTTTTCTTTGTAGTAGGTGGATAGTTATTGAGATTCCTTACGCCGAACAATTTCTGCTTCAATACAAAACTGACTGCATGTGCTGACTGCTAGTCCCTCTGCATCTTGCATGTAACAGCATTATAACTTGCTTCCTTAAAATGTATCAACATTTTCATTGTATGTAGAATGTTGAAGTTCGTTGAAGCTCGCAATCTATAAAGGCAAAATGTCTTCACTGTTATTCATGAATGAAGGATGCCTGCAAAGTTTATTGACAAAAGTGTTATACAGCAAAGTTGTGTTTTGCAATGACTGTATACATTCATATCATTTAATAAGCCATGGTAGAAAATGCCCAGCTTCAGACGAGGAAGTTCCTTGTTCAAACACTTTGATGACATCTAGGGTGCAGTTGAAAGGGATAAAATTTTCGTCTTCATTCAGGAACAGACCACCATTCTGTTCAGAGTATACTAAAGTAACCAAACTTTTTACACATTCCAAAGAACAATGGATTTCAGTGTCGGTTCACCTTTAATCTGCAGCAAAGCACTGCGAGTCTGGGACAAAGTTGCTCAATATTCTCCAGAAACCGAAGTACCTTCATCTTTTCTTCTCCACTTGAGTTTTTAGCAGTCAATCAAAAAGCTGAGCCAATTGAGAGTTTGTGTTACCACCTACAAGAACGTGAAGGGGTGAGAGGACTGGCTCTTTAAGTCAGTGGCATGAATAGGTGGAATTTCGCACACATATAGTTTAAAATAAAAAAAATATCTACAATTGAAGATAAATGTCTGTTGAAAGCCATTGTACGTATGCTGAATCAAAAAAGTATTACCTTGAATCTTTTGAACATTCAATCAGGTTTCTTTAAAGCTTCGCTTAAATTTATGCAGTATCATGTTGACTGGAAGCAACAGTTGTTTTTAAGAATAAAATATCTGCACCGCTCGTCTTAAAGGTGTACGTGCACACACGCGAGAGACAGTGGTATCAGCTTTGCAGTAAACACACTCCCACGGAGCTTATTTTAACCTTTTACCGTTGTTTGGGACCTTTTGGACCCATGCGGAAAACTCAGCTGTCACCCATCTTTACTGTTTCACGCGGAGGAGCTCGAAACTGCGAGTAGCTACCCGAAAATTCGGCCACAACAACGAGAGAGACAGTAGTTTAAGGTCACGGGGTCCACGATACCTACGGAAGCCGATGCCGGGGCGGGCTACGTCCGCTTTTCCGCCCACTCCCGAGGCGCGCAGATATGCCCCGTTCGGAGCACAACGGTAAATGGTTGAATTGTAAAACTGCCACATTTCATGCAATTAGGTGGAGAGGGAGATAGTAGGCGACCAAACGGATAGTGCTGATTTATATTATGCCTAACAGTATGTTAAGGTTCCCCCCAATCGACCGCTGAATAAGCTGGTTGAAACAGCCAAAATAACTTTGGAGCCAAAAGTGTGATTTCCAATTCATTTCAAGAATCAACCGTTGGCTACAGTGAGGATTGAATGCAGCTTATTTAGGCCAAGATAAATACGTAATGACCTGTTTTGACTTCAGTGTGGATAAAAAATAATGCATTTGGTGTGGCTGGTGCTTCGCTCTAGTGAAAGGGAAGAACTTTCACCATTGCTCGAAATTTGGCAGTGGGTGAAATTCGCTGTATTTGCGATAAAGCCTAGGCATAGGATGAAAAACGATCCTGTTCCAGGCTAAGTAAAACCAGGATAAAAAGTTGGACTGACTGAGCATAGTCTGGGTTTCATGCTAGCTGAAATTAACATTCTGTGTAACTCCGAATATGCCATGCCACCAAACGTAAGGTGGGTTTAGAATAAGGCTGGCAGCACTGTTACAGTGTCTACAGGTTTACTATACATGTATTAACTTTGAAAGTATTAGAATAGTAAATACACCCGATTTCGGGCACTGCCAAATTTCCCCCAACGCGTGGAAATTCTTCCCTTTTATCGTATCAAAGCACCAGTCTACGCTTGCAAACAATTAACCAAATCAAATGCATTGTTTTGTCCACACTTAAGCAAAAACAATGAACAACTTGCTCTCACCTCTAAGTCTTGCGCAACACCTTGCCCTATATAGTAGAATATTCGGACGAAGTTGCAGGAATGCATTAGAGGTTTGGAATGAATTCAATTACCAGACTTAATGAGTAGGCGTGAGGGTGAACAGGGGTATAAGCAGTGGCGCCGCCACGAGGGAGGGCTGCGAAAGGGAATGTACCCCAAAGCGTAGTTTATCAAGAAAGATTAAGTTAGTTCAACTTATATAAGAGAAACTGTCTTGTGATGATGCGAGATTTACATGAACAGTAATATTTAATTCAGACGGGTTGGGAAATATCATTTTGGAGAACTGAGAGGTTTTTCGGCAAACCAGTTTCAGCTGCACAGCGGCGCTTTTCAACCAGTAGGTTGGAAACTGGGCCGTAAAACTCCATCTAACTAACTAACTAACTAACTAACTAACTAACTAACTAACTAACTAACTAACTAACTAACTAACTAACTAACTAACTAACTAACTAACTAACTAACTAACTAACTAACTAACTAACTAACTAACTAACTAACTAACTAACTAACTAACTAACTAACTAACTAACTAACTAACTAACTAACTAACTAACTAACTAACTAACTAACTAACTAACTAACTAACTAACTAACTAACTAACTAACTAACTAACTAACTAACTAACTAACTAACTAACTAACTAACTAACTAACTAACTAACTAACTAACTAACTAACTAACTAACTAACTAGCAACCTAACTAACTAACTAACTAACTAACTAACTAACTAACTAACTAACTAACTAAGTAACTAACTAACTAACTAAGTAACTAACTAACTAACTAACTAACTAACTAACTAACTAACTAACTAACTAACTAACTAACTAACTAACTAACTAACTAACTAACTAACTAACTAACTAACTAACTAACTAACTAACTAACTAACTAACTAACTAACTAACTAACTAACTAACTAACTAACTAACTAACTAACCTACTAACTAAACAAACTAAACAAACTAAACAACTAAGTAACTAACCAACTAACTAAGCAACTAACTAACTAACTAACTAACTAACTAACTAAACTAACTAACTAACTAGGCTAACTAACTAACTAATTAGCTAACTAAATAACTAACTAATTAATTAACTAATTAACTAACCAACTAACTAACTAACTGCTTTTATAATCAGTTGTGCAGTTCTAAATGCTTCGTTTATAATCAGGGGTGCAGTTAGAGGGGCGGCGCATTAGGACTGGCTCAGAAAAATAAAAAAAAAAATCGAAAAATTGCCGTATGTGCCACGAGATAATCAGGTGACGGTCGGTCAACTTCAGTGCAATTCTCGTGGCGTTGCGCACTGTTTAACAAGAAATTTCCTAACTGGCTAACGATAGCACTCATCCATTACCCTAACAAAGAATACAATCGAAACAATACAATTAAAATTGTCAATCAGAAACACCTTTTTAAAAAGTACGTATCTTCCCCGATTTTGATGACTTCCCTTTCGTAAGATTTCGAATCTCTCCAGTCCAAGCTCCATATTTGCAATCATTTGAGGATATCATTTGAGGATAACCGCGTATACATCCCCCCAAAAAAGTGTACCTTTTTGCCCCGTCTCAACTGAGAGTTGCGATATAAACCTCTCTCTTCAATGATGCACTGGATTAGAATTGGAATTCAACTGGATTGGAATTTAAATGAATCAACTCGAAACCAAGCTATTTTAAATGTTTGATTGGATTGCCTGCTCATTGCTAATGGAATTTTCTTTCACTTGATGAGATATTTTTATAGACTTGCCACAGTTCTTAAATATGGTTAAGCTTTGTGTTAAATCACAATTCCTATTATTTGCGAGATTCACGCTGCTCTCCTCCGAGCTAAATGTTGTTGAAAATATTTTGGGTATCAGTGTGGCTGCACTTTCAAGCACGTTATGGTGACGAAAACAACCCATGCTGCATGCTCAAAATATGACCGGTGAGGAAACACTTGCAGACCACTGCAATGTAACGGATGTGTCGAAATATTGTGTACCTGGAGTCCCTTGAATTATGGGGATTATTGCCAACAAACACATCACGGGCATGTTTAGTGAAAAAAGTGCAACATTTCTTTTTTAGCCTATTATAGGCGTGACTATCGATGTGGCACTCACCTAACACCTAATGTTAAGGTTGCTAAGTGCAACCCCATCGGAGGAAACCCGTGCTGCTCCAAATATGGCTGGTGTGGAAATGCTACACAGTACTGTGAATGTGACGGATGTATTGACTATAGACGACGTGAGTATTACTCGACACTCTTAATTGTGGGGCCTTTTGGCAATAACAAATAATGAGCCTATCTGATGTTAATGTGTGAATGATGATCCCAAAAACGTTTCATTCGCCGACTTAGTCACACTTAGATTTTTCATAATATTCTTTGCAGCTTTCTTGCTCGCATTTCATACCAGAACTCTACATCTAAATTAAAGAGAAAAAATCCAAAAATTTCCAAACGTGGGGTACACGAGAGAATTAATGCTTAAGAAATTGATAAAAACAAGAGCATGCGGCAGAAATACTTAGCTATGCACTCTGTTCAAAACTCCTAGAAGAGGAATCCACTTGAAATGCATGGTACCCTTTTGAATAAAACGTTTCTTTGGCGAAATTGTGACCTTCCTTAATCGTAACCTACTGTGAAGTGGAATGCGAAGTGATAGAAAAAAACCTATGCGATTTCTAAGACGACTTTCCGACCTATTGAGAATACTGTGTCGAGTGTTTGATTGTAATGATGAAAGGTCAAACCATTATTAAAAATACCTTTAAATTGCTCATAGTTGAAAGATAGGGGCATTGACTGGTCACTCTGAAAAACCGTCGATTGGGATTGACCGAAATCGCCCTTTTGACTTCTGTTTCGAGTTTTTCCCGTTTGATCATTCTTGGAGTAATGTCTGTTG
>CM074182.1:31464442-31524442 GCA_037179385.1 Holothuria scabra | reverse complement strand
TTGAGAGATTGGGCTAAAAACATCGTTACAAAATATTTAAAGGATTGCTTTTGCTTAATCTTTTTGAAGATGCAGTGTTTGTAAGCTTCAATTTATTACCTAAAGTAGATACACTCTAAGTTAGCTATTGTGATCAGCTTGCTATTTTCTATGCAACATTCCATCCTTCTTCCGTATCCTGTTTATTATCTTAAAGAAAACAACCCTTACTAGGTGGGCAATCGGTGATCGGGTTGTTTAATGCTGAAATTTGTTTGACACAATGAGATTATGTTTTAGGGTAATTTTAAACGTAAGAACGCTTCCCATGCTATAAACTGGGTTACCTTTAATTTTCGCGTGAAATACAGCATATATCTTATGAAAACATATTCCATGTCACCCAAACTCCAAATGTTCCTAGGGTGGTGTTTCACATATGCTGAGACGTAACCTTGGCAAAACTAGTGTAGAAATCATGCATTTCAGTGTTCACGTAAACTATGGTTCATTAACATCCTTAACGTTGGCATTGGTACCCAGGTACTCCTAATTTACTGAAGGACATAGACCTATTGTTCACTGTCTGAGGCCAACACATTGTTTCATTTGAATTGTTTTGTCATTTCTGGCAACGTTTTCTCATAGTTCCAAGCATATCTTTAGACCAAGGCAATTCCGAGTGTGTGTTGGTGAAACATACTTCGAACCACGTGCAGTAGATAACCTTGTGCCACAAGACTCGGTGGTTGGTCCTCAATTATTTTTTTAGCCTATGCTAGCACATTAGGTGGCGTCGTTATTTCGTAGCCTAACATCAGCCTTTATGCGTTTGCGGATGAACACGCCTTGAGTTGGGAAATTAACTTAAATGATCCCCTTTCAGAAAGAAGAAGCATTTCCGGATTGGAAAAATGTCTTAACTGTGTTAAAGAATGGATGGATTTCAATAGACTGAAAATGAAAAATGACAAACCTGATTTTATTATGTTAGGGTCAAAATTTCAAACTTCTAAATGTTTTACACAATGATATTTGAACGTAAATGAAACACTTAAGAGAAGTAGGCTTATTAAATACCTTAGGGTATATATTGACAAAAATCTGTCCATGAAAGAACACGTAACTCTTAAAGCACGAACTGCATCACGTAATCTTCATCGAATTCGTATTATTAGAAATTACTTAAAATCATGGTACTTGTCGCACTGTTGTACAAGCTCTTGTTATCTCACACTTCGAATACGCTAATGCAATATTAATAGGATTACCGGCATTTGATATAGACAAATTACAACGTGTTCAAAATCGTGCCGCAAAATAAGTCCTTCGTGAAAGTAAATTCGCCAACGGCCTTTTTATATCTTTGCATTGGCTTCCAATTAATTAGCGTATTAAATATAGGGTTCTATCCTTAGTATTCAAATCTCTTCAAGGGGACGCTCCAGAGTATTTAAAAAAAAATTACTGCATGACGAAACTAAATCAAACTACAGATTACGATCATGTGACAAAGATTCAACACCCCTTAATGTGCCCTTCACACGGAGCTCCACATTTGCTGATAGGTCTTTTTCAGTGTATGGTCCTAAGTTATGGAATGCCCTGCAAGACAGCATTAAACGTAGTCCAAGTTTAAAAATTTTAGGGCTTAGTTAGAAACCCACCTATTTAATGAAGAATTTAATACGTAGTAGATTTCTATTTTTATGTAAAGCGCCCCAGAAAACCTTTGGTTGTGAAGTGCGCTATACTAAGTGCTATTTACAATTACAATTACGATGACTCACACCAGGCGAGATCGTTTTTAACGTAGACAACTGTGCTTCCTTCTTCTACAAAATAGTATTGCTTGGAATTAAAGAAGCCCAAAGTTTGTTGGTAATGTATTTTGAGTAGCTGGATATTTACTGTATATGTGAAACTTCCACAAACTGTAACTTTTGACGCGATAAATGCTTTCACCTCGTTTGAAATATACCTAACCTTCATCGAGCATGAATGACGTATTGGGTTTCTAACAAGATTCAAGAAAGATTAAGAACGTACGGAAGCCCAAGGAAGGCTTAATTACATGAGAAAGCCAAACGTATTAGCTGTTTTCCATGGGGAGTCAACAAGATAAGGTTTCACGACTCAATTCCTATCCAATTCGTTTAAGTCGGGCCGGTCACCACCTCTTTCCCGTTGTTACTCACTGGCTTGTTTTCACTACTTCATTACTTATGCTGATCAAGCACAATGGCAGTAGGTGCGGTTTTTAAAATCTTCGGCAGTTCCCAGTCTGGGAGTCGAATTGCAGAACTATTGCCGCATATACAACTTCCGGATACAAGTCGGATGCTCTAACAACTTCACCAGTGCAGTGCACCAAACGTGGTACTTGCTACACAACGTCAAGTTTTTCATTATTTTACTTTGAGAAATGCTCAAAAGTTTTAATGTTTCCTTTTTTGTTCAAAAGAAAGGCTATCATTGCATTGGGTCAAAAGGTAGTGGACAGGTTGACAAGTCGTTCGTGGTGCAAAAGTACGCTGAAGACTTTTCACTCAATGGCAACCAAATCCCTTCTAACGTAGTAGATTGTTCCTGTGCTTTTTCTTAGCGCATTAGTAGCTTAGGATCCCTAGGTTTGTTCATTTCGCTCAGTTACTATGAGTTTCATTGTATAAATAGTTGTGCTTCCATTTGCGCGCTCAAAGGAGATTTGGTTTGAAGTAGATGCGATTTGGAATCCATAGTAAATTGAGATTTTGCACACTTAGGTTACATGAATGTCTAGGTCGAGATATGTCGGGCTTGGTTTAGTTGAGTTTTAGAAAACAATTTGTTGTCAATGTTTTTCACAATAGGGGACGTTTCGAGAAACTTAAAGCAGGTATGAAGTTTGTCGACCAATATGTGTTGTTCTATTGAACTCTACATCCCAAAGTCTGCAGTTGATCACGTTGGTTATGTATCTCTAAGTTTTAAAAGAGACCTTTTATTTTACGGAAGCCACCCTTTTTACTCCTTTTTGGAAGGGACCCACACCAATATGTCATAAGTGGTAAGGTAAGCTGATGCTGACAATGGAAAATTCCCATTGTGGCCCTTAAATGTTTACATGTCAATCCTTCTTGGGCAATTTTGTTTTCTTGGGCAATTTTGATACGTGTTTCAAAAATCAGGTTGTAATATTACTTGAAATATATGTTGGAGCTACTGCACCATTGGTACTCTAACGCACTTTTTTTGCATAGGTGCTGAGGCAAATTTGCAATGCGGTCACACGGGTGCTACGTTTGTTGGAATTTTACCTCAACATTTTACATTTCTTAACACTTAAATTAGTTTTGATGATTTTGCTAATTATATAGCCTTCAATTTAAACCTTTCACATGCGAAAAATGACAAAACTTTGCTATGTTCTCAATGTAATCCTAGTATTGATAATAATTACAATAATGACAGTTATGCTATAGCAATCGCTTCTTAACACCCTTTTCTTGTCGAGAGTACCTAGGTGGTAACTCAAAAAGGCTGACTGGTCTTAATTTAGTAACCTTTGTAGAAACAGATTGTGAGGGACGCCTTAATAGGTATAGAAGACCAGATTTCCCATTTTACACGTATCTTGGTGAATATTGCTACAAAAGCTATCCCTAAGTCCTCTGCGAGTCCACGTTGTAAACACAAGCCGTGGTTTAAATTTTAATCGTGTTAATTTTCTCAATCCCCGCGCCAAACACTGCGCACAATTAAATTAAGCAAGCGGGAGTATTGGAGAAATTACGTCTCCAAACTTATTCCGCCACCCATGTCAAAAAGGCATGGGACATAGTTAGTTGAATTCGTGGGAGGACCCTTACTGCTCTTCCTCTACATCATATGACCAAATCGGACGGTCAAAACTGCACAGAAAGCTCAGATATTGCCAATTTGCTCCCTGACGAGTTTGAATCTAACTCGTCAAGCAATCACTACTCGCGAGCCCTTCATATGTACCAGATATGTAGCATGGTAGCATGGTCAGATAAGTAGCCTCGCCAGTTTGGTGAACACTGGAATTCAGAAGTCCTTGTTGTCTGATGACTACTTTTCTATTACCTGTTCCCCACGGAACATGAGATCTATAGAGAGGCTGATGCAAAACTGCCTGAACAAGATAGAGCAATGGGCTGACCGAAACGGGTTCCGTTTCTCTCAGACCAAAACTGTTTGCATGTACTTTTGCAACCGCAGAGGTGCCCATTGCGATCCAGACTTAAGTTTGAACGGGAGTCACATCCAGTTGTTCCTCAGACGAAATTCCTTGGTCTCGTTCTCGGTAATAAGCTCACCCTCAAAGCTCACATAGATCATTTCAGGCGAAATTGCAAGGGAGCACTAAAGCTATTGAAAGTCATCTCGAGATGGACTAGGGCACTGATCGCCCGTTTTGCTTCGACTCTATAGATCCTTAGTGCGGTCTAAAGTTGATTATGATTTTGTTGTTTACAGCTCTGCATGTGCGTCATACCTCAGAAAACTACTCCCCATACATAATCAAGGCATTAGGATCTGCTTGGGAGCGTTCCTACCTCCCCAATGCAGAGCCTATACGTCGAGGCAAATGAACCACCCCTCCATATAAGATGGAAGAAGTTGTCAGTTCAGTTTGCCATCAGACTAGAAACCATGAATACACCCTGACATTTGAGACGACTTTCAACCATATAGGTTTAGTAACGTTAAAATGAGGAAACCATATGCTGTTCCTCCATTTGGTATTAGCGTTGGGGAAGATCTTTTTTCACAGGTGTGCAACGACCGTGAATTTGTGGCACAGTTTACGTTTCTTGCCACTCCTCCATGGAAGTTGGGCGAGCCAGCTATTGACCTAAGTTTGAGGAAACATCCCAAGACCTTAACAAATGAACTTGTGTTCCACAACATCTTCAATGAGCTGAGACACAAATATCATCAGAATCCTGCAATCTACTGTATACTGACGGCTCCAAGGCTGAAAACAGGGTTGCGGCTGCTGCGTTAAACCGTGACGCATCCTTTAAGATCTTACTGCCGAACGATGCATCGATTTTCACTGCCGAACTTAAGAGGCACTTAAGATGGCATTCGATCTGATTAAAACCTCAAACAGTAATCAGCTCATTGTTTTCAAAGACTCATTATCAAGCCTCGTAGCATTAAAGTCAAACGCCCCCTCAGTAACAGTTCACCGTGAAGCTTACTCTAATTTGGTACTTCAAAAATCAGTTGTGTTCTGGCGTGGGTCCCTAGTCACGTGCACATACTAGGAAATGAAAGAGTCGATGCACTTGCTAAAGAAGCCCTACAGATGGACATCACCAACATCTACTTGCCTCTCACTGACTACCGAACAAAAAAAAATGGCTTTATAAAATCAAAAATAAATTGTACCAAGGAAAAGGCACCGTAGGAACTGGGAAAAATGGAGTCCTCAGTAAACGGAGGGATGATTAAGTGCTGACTAGGGCACGAATTGGTGGCACTTACCTTACCCATGCCTATTTACTCCATGGAGAATAAAAAACCACACTGTAAACGCTGTGACTGTGCTGTCACCGTCAGTCATATTCTCGTCGACTGTTCTGAATACTCCCATATTCGTCAAAAATTCTACACCGTGCCCGACCTTAAAACTTTGTTTGAACAAACCGATTTTTCCCTTATTCTTGGCTTCCTCAAAGAAAGCAAACTATATAAAAAATTTTGACATGGGTCCCGCTTGCTATCCTTTTGGTAGAAATTGACTACCCGTTGTATCTTCTTATTGTTTTACCTTGTTAGGTAGTTTTACCCCAACATTGTATGTTGTCTAACTCGGTGACACTATATAATACATTCGTGCTGGTGTGCTGGTGCTGGTTTGTCGTTAAGCCCCATCTAACTAAGTAACAAGCTACATCAATCGCGATAGTATTGTGGTACTGGTACGTGCTCATAATCATGACGATGACTATGAAAATGATAGTACAAGTGATAATTACAGCTAAAAACTTTTTTATCCATTTGATATTTGCAAATATATATCTCCTTTACATGCAAAAAGGTTTGCCTCTCATTCTTTTTGATTCCATCAAAGTTCGACAATGAAGTAGGAGATGGAAGGGAAATACAGAGAAGAGAAATGGTAACCAGTAAAAGAGATGATCGGTAGGACAAGTCACCGAAACATAAAGTGTTACAGGTGTAGTAAAGCGGAACTTCGGATTTGGCCTGGGAGGAGAAGGACCCTTGTAAGTTGATTCACGTCCCAATCGAATGACGACACGAATACTGTCCCTTCAGTTTCGCCTCTCTTGACCAGACTATTTATTGCGTATAACAGAACAGCCTCTGAATGGAGGAAAATAAAAATGAATGAGTTACGAAATCATCAACATACTCGGTAATCATGCCATGGTAACCATAACCCCTCGAGAGCCACACTCTCCTCTCATCATCCACTGCCACAGGCTAGTACAAATTCAACAGCAAAGTCAACAATCTCGTACCCTGAAACTAAATGATTGACAGGTACCTTTAAGTATCATAAAGATTCGATGACCCCCCCCCCCCTGGTAAAAACACTTTAATATGCACGTAATACACTTTCAAAGCCTATCAATTTCAACAAGGTCATTTAGACAGCCAGTAAATCCACTTTGAAAAGCATGCTGAAACAATAGGATCATAAAACATTGAGAAAATGATTAGAATATGTAAACTCCAAGCTAAAAGATCATGAAAAAATACTTGAATACTTGAACACTTAAATGCCAAGAATTTAAAATGACACCAAACACCTTAATTGTGTCACGTACTGCACCCCGAGGCCCTTACCGGCGACCCCAGCCAGCCAAGTGACTCTTAACTATTTATTATTCTATTAACTATTTATCATAACTGCATAGTGCCCTTTTTTATGCACATGTCTTGCAGTTCCCCAGTAGTGACACCCATGCTCACCGACATAGTAACACATAAACTACCCAACAATGCCTGGGAACTTGAATACTACACAAAAACTGTCAAGTATCCCCAAACTATGCCCACTGTAACTTCACCACGACCAAAATGTTAATTCAAAACATTTCTCATGTAAATTCCACTCAGTTTAAACATTACTGAACGTATAAAGAGCTGCAATTCACATCTGCCGTCAGGAATTATTAACAGTATCAACGCAGCACAATATTTCGAACTTGAATTATGCGAGACCCCCATACTCACACTAAACTTACATTACTGACCAACTGAGTCCCTTGCGGAGGTCTGTCTTAGTTCAGCTTAGATGAGATCTATCAAAAAAGCAACGCTTGCATTTGAACAAATCGATCCGAAAAAGAATAGGAAGAATTGTTATTAAAAGAATACATATACATAGAACTTCTTAAACAGTGCAAATTATAAATGTTATTTAAAGTTATCTTTTCCAAACTCAAATCACGTAGCCAATTGCATGTACAACTATCTGAGCCTGATGAGCTCCCCGAACAAGCAAAAAAAAAAAAAAAAAAAAAAAAAAAAAAAAAAAAAAACCTATTTCACCCTGAGAACCCAGTTACCCTGACAATGGCTTTTTGAATCCAATTTAGTCTTGCAACTTCGAAATATTCCCACATTCACACAACCAGTGTCTTTGCCCCTGGGTGTTCCCAACCCCTTCGGCAGGTGGCTTTATGTCTTTATGATCTTAAATCCATCAACCTTTCGTTCTCAAGAGGTACCAATTACATTCAAATCTTAAATTTCTTAAAAACAAGAATTACTTAGTCAAGATAACTCACCAGTACTAGGGGGCTTGCATATGGGCTCTTCGAACGTCTGATAATCCCTTGATCCAACATTTCCTGTAGCAATCGTTTCAGCTCCTCTGTTTGGGTTGGTGGGATTCTCCTTCTCAGTAGTCTGAACGGACTGTCACCTGTCACATGAATTTCATGAGGTATTAGTTCAAAACTAATACAAAAAAAAAAAAAAAAAAAACAACTAAGATCATATTCTCTCTCTGAAAAGGCACGTGGATGCCTCATAATTAATGCTGTGCCATTCTTCTTTTCTAATGCACTCAAGTGACTGAGATCAACTCCTGAAGGAAGATTTGAAGCCTCTTTGCATTCCTTTTGATGGTCACTACTGGGAATAGTTTCATCATTTGTCACGAGGACTTCTCTTACGTTTACTTCTACAGTTTCACCGGTATCCTCAAGGAGAACTTCTTCCTTTGGCTAAAAATTAGTGGCCCGTGCTTTGTTGGAATGTGGCGGTAATTCAACGGGTGTCTCTCTAGTATTTACAAGCAAGATATTCGTCTCCGTGAACCCAGACTCCAGACAGCCCTCAACTACTGGAAAAGCTGGAAGTTCTGGAACAGGGTCTAGTTTAAAGAGCCCATGAAATGACTCAATGACAACGATTTGGAGTCATTCTCTAAAACTATCTATCAACAAAAAAGCATTTATTTTAAAAAATTCTGCCCCGCAAAAGAGAAATTCTCAAGTGAAATGGTACCCCTTTCAGCCCAACAGTTGAAAAATGAAAAAAACTTAAAAGTGCATTGAACCAAGAATGACATCATCACAGGAACCCAATTTCACAGTGTGTGTATTATAATGCTATGTTTAAGTGACATTTTGCACACAGATTTGGAAGCATGAGACTGGTACTGTCCAAATAATTTCTCAAATATATCTGAAGAACGTCCCAGTATATAGCCATAAGTATATCAATCTGAAAATCTGAAATTATCACTCCCGATTCCTCAAAGGAGGAATTTTGTCATTATTCACTCAAGCTGTCCCATTCATGTTAGGCCTATCAGTTTGAAATTTTGGTTCCAGCAATCTATGACTTAACAATTCTTTCAACCAGAAAAAGAAAACATTTTAACTCACATTCAATCAGCTTGTTGAATATCTGACCAGGATTCCTTTGAAAGACATCCCTTCCAAGTAAATATGTCACAAACATTAATGTGGAAATCATACAATAGCAAAAGCATAGACTTCAAAATGCATGAAGTTGAAATAGTAACTTCATGCCAACTTTTGATAAAAAAAGGAATACTTCCTGAAATAACCAAAATATCAGCTAGTCTTTTTCCCATTATAATCACTGTTCCCTTTCTTTGAACCAAGTCAAATTGCATGGACATAAATCCAAAACAACACAGAACTTGTTGGGAGTACAGAATGGTGTATAGTATTGCATAAGGGCCTGTGTAATGAGAGAATCACTGCTTCCTCCCCAATAAAAATAATAGTTACATAACACTGGAGAAAAATGGATGCAATTACATCCCCCAGGAGCCTGAGGTATTTTTCTGTGTGTATAACCTCTTACCAGGGAACTTCCAAACACTTGTATGATGTATTCTAAACAAGTTTCCCTGCTAGTTGGCCCATGGAATATTGAGAAGTCGCAAAACTCCATCTGTTGAACAGGGGTATTCCTAGGTGCTGAAACCTCCTTTTCAGTAGTTTTGTGAAGCAAACTTAGGATTAGGTTTTGAAATGATAATTTGTTGATTATATCAATCATTTTAGTCCATCTATACATGCAAGACCATGTAACTTCAACAGAGCAGGGTATACTCCAAGTGCACTAAAGTACACACACTCTGAAGTTGGGTTCCTGTGATGATGTCATTCTTGGTTCAACGCACTTTCACACTTTTCAGCTGTTGTGCTTGAAGGGATACCATTTCACTTGAGCATTTCTTTTTCGTGGGGTGGTATATTTTAAAATGAATGCTATTTTGTTGTTAGATAGTGTCAGAGAATGACCCTAAATCATTGTTACTTAGTCATTTCATGGGCTCTTTAACCAGCATTACCTTCCCTTTCCTTTCTACTGAATCTTTTAGAGTACAAACAATTCTTCGTAAAGTCCTTGGTGGGATGACTCCTTCAGTGTCCCCTGTGCTTAAAGTAGCCTGGATACTGTGTGTAAGAGGTGAGGGTATTGTACTCTTAAAGGCCACTTCTTATTCCTAAAGCAGAGTGCTGAAAGTATTTCCTTCATTCGTGCATGCTGCAGCCAGTGGTTTAATTGCATTGCATCCCAGCAAAATAGGATAGTATTGTGACCTTCCTTTAGGTGAAATCTGGAGCCAAGGTACCAGGAACCCAACAATAGCTTTCCTTCAACTGATCGTGACTGGTGCCTCAAAATACCCCTTAACAGGAAAACTCACTCCTAACACTACAGACATGTTAATCGATGTCGCCAACCGCCCTAGTGGACCTACTGTCGTTTCGAGAGGAGGTCATGGAATACGCCTCCATGAATCAAGGAAGCCTCATCAGCATCAGTGTCTATGATACATCCAACTTTAACTCCTGCTATGTCTATTACAGCTGTTAGGCTAAGCTATATAAATTTGATGGCTCTTTCAAATGTGGGACTGCCAGTCTGCTTACTTCCACCCTTTTCTCCATTTGCACCAATACCATCAACCATCCCTCCAACTTCTTCCCCACTAACCTCTGAATCTCCCACATTTCTACCTGGTTCATATTTAACTCCATGCCCTTCATCCCCATCAGGTTGCTTGCCACCGTTGGACTCCATCACATTTCTTTCCTCCCCGAGTGTGTAGCTCTTTCTCCTCTTTGGATCTGTTTTTACCTTGTTCCCTCTCTGTGTGTCAGATTCTCCCTCTCTGTTGGATTACGTTTTACATCGTTTATAGCTGTACCTCCTGGTTCCTTCCTTCCTCCGCTTCTGATTAATACTACAAATTTTCCGGGAAGTTCTCCTTTCATACCCTCTCTATTATTTTATTATTCTCACTCCTATTTTCAGTGTCACTATTGTCAGCTGATCTAGTTTTCCCTGTGAAATTCTTGGGTGGGTCTGTGGACTTGGGCAATTTCACCTCCTTGATTGCCTCTGCTTTTCTGCCTACAGTAGCAGAGCTCAAGAGTTTCCCGAAGGCGTTACCTCTGTTCTGGCTCGATTTTCTTCATATCAGCAACTTGATACCTCAATTATTCTACCTCCTTCTGTAAGCTTGCCTCCTTATCTTCCTTAGATATCACCTGGACAGCTCCAACTTGGGCATCATTCTCATGTTAGACCGCTCTGGCCCTCACCCTCCTGGTTTGCTTTGTTTCACTACACAGTATAATGGCCCCCCCTCCCGCATTTCCTCAAAAGACGTTTCCTCAGTGGCCAAATCGATACGGTGCCTTCCGGACCCACGCTTCCCTGGCACCCCAGGAAAATTGGTCCCTCGGAGCTCTGGCCCGCATTTGTTTAAGGGTACCACTGTCTCCCGATGTTGGAACAGCTGCTATCAGTCGACCATACAGCCTGAGCAGGGACCTGCTGTGTTCAGCCAGGGTCTCAGTTTCCCCCTTGAACACTGTTTTGGAATTCACTACTTAGCGACTTCACAGATTTCTCTCAGCTAATGCACAGCTCCAAGCATGCAGTTACTGTCTTCGTATTTTCCCTGTCAACGGGAGCACTAAATTCTCCATCTCAAAGGTACTATTTTCTCATGGAGCTACACCAACTGCAGGTGACAAATGGGCCAAAATCAAAGACAATAGCCTCTCAGACAGGAAGATTTCTGCATACCCATCCATATGTAGTACCAGGAGTTATATCACCTGCTCAAGAAGGCTAATGAATAAACCCAGAGGGGTGGGAATAAAGAAGATTAGGGAACTAAAAAAGAGAAGAGATTGTAATAAATGTATGTCTGGAAGGAATTATGAAGTGGGATGTGATCCATAAGAGTTAGCGGGAAAGATCGGGCCAGACAGGAGGAAGGAACAAAAAGGAGACGAAACTGGAAGTTTTGAAGAAAAAGCAAAGACATATGACGTCCTGATTTCAAGTTTTAAAACGGGCACTCAGTTCAAGCCACTGTCCCAGTAAGGATTTTATTATATGCAAGTCTCTTGAGGTACCGTATGAAAATGTTGATTTTCGAAGTTAAGCTGAATTGACAGACGTCCAGAATAAATAGCAAGATTAGAGAAATTAAGAGTGAAGTTATTTGGAACGGATAATCCGAATAACTGTGTCTTGCAATGACTAATGAGGCCTTCAAAGAAACCCATAACCTGATAACTGCAGACTTTCTATAAATTACAATTTGAGCCGAAATATTTCAGAGCTAATTCTTCCCTTGCTTATCATTACCTATCACCTCAACCATGGCAGATAAGTTCGCATGGGGAGTACTTGCCTCCCTATGCCTGGAAAATGAAAAACGTTAACACATATTCAAAAGTAGACAATAATTTATTAAGATACCTTTAGAAATTGTCCAGGGAAGAAGACTTACAAATAATAACTGATTAGATGCATCTTTAAAGGCATGGGAAGTTCATTTTTCAGCTATTTGGAAGCTTTGACCAAATCCTTCTTCACGATGTACGGCAAACTATGATGGCTCTACACATAAATAGTTTGATCACAGATTTCTCTTATCCTAAAAAATCTTGACCCTGTCGGGGAAGGTTTCCTCCACACCCCATGTGTGAAATTTATCTTTTTGGCAAGTCTTAATACGTAGGAAAACTTAGCGTATTTAATCACAACAACCCTCGGTAAACCAGAAAATATGCTTAAATTTGTTCATATCAAAAGCAGGTTTTTCGATGCCAAACGCGAATTTTTCTTAAAAGCCCAAATTTTTCATATGTCATTCCAGGTAAAGCTGTTTTTTATAAAGTTTCTTGCTTGATTCTCGCGCCTGAAAATTTATCCTTCCTCATCTGGAGACTCATTCCTGGCACCATTCCTGTCGAAGGAGATGAGTAGTTGTCAAAGTAGAATTAATGCTCTGAAGGCCGAGTTCGTTGCGTCACATAAGGTTACGCTTCTTGGTTTATCGATTTAATCGGATTCTAATTAGTCATGCATGAAGTGTGTCTGGTGTAATAGCACGCTTGCGCTTGTTACTGTCGTTAACATATGCCGAACTTATGCCGGACTTAAGGCTTGAGCCTACCATAAAATAAAAGCTAATTGATCGAAAAATAACAGTTTCAATAGCACCAACTTTGACAATATTGATTCCTTCCTTCAGACTATGCCCGAAACAGGGGAGTGTACCTTGCCACTACAGTGGCGTCACCAGACATTTCATTCTGGGGAGAACAGAGGGAAAAACAACGATTTTATGGGGGCAGATAGACTCCACTCATGGCGCCGGAGGCGCCACCGAGCGCGAAGCGCGAGGCTCAACGGGTGGGGTCCAGGGGACCGCCTTAGGGCCCCTGGTGGGATCCAGGGGCAAAGCTCTCGGAAGCTCCTGGGTTTTAGCGTGTTTTTGAGGTATTAAAGACGTTATTTAAGGGTAATTTTATTGACTTAACACTGGTCTAAAAGTTACCTCCAGAGTAACTTTCAAGTAAGACTTTCGGTAAAACACCACTGATTGAACTACCAAGAGCGGATCCGGCTGACATTTTGAAAATGGGGTAGATGATCTATAGAGAAAAAAGTTGATGGGATTTTTATTTTTGATAACAACACAAACGTTAGTGAAACTACTCTCAAGAGCGTATAAGGCTGACAATTTGAGGAAGGTGAGCTGCACCGTGACTATAAAGAGAAAGAAAGGCAGTTGATGGGCAATTAGATGTGATCCTCTGAAGGAAAAATGGAGGCTTAATCCTGCTGGAAGAGTAACCTGAGCTGTGCGCCACCTCCAATTGACGTAGTCGGAAGAGTGAAGAAAATTTTGAAAAACGTAACCCCTCAGACAGCCGGAAATGGCATTTCCAAGGTTTTTTTGCGATATTTTCATTTGGAAACATGAAAATTTACCGCCTTTTCTTTTCAACAGAGGAATCGAAACCTAAAAAATTCATTGTCACACTCTGACTACAGAAGACATATTTTTTTTGAAAATCTCAAATCTCAGTTGGGGGGCCGCACACGGGGGGGGGGGCACACGATTTTCAGGGGGGGGGGGGGCAAGTGCCCCTGGCCGCCCTTGGCGACGCCACTGTGCCACTATTTTCAGATAGTAGCGCATTGAATCGTGCCACTCTACACTACAGGTAATATACTATACACGTTTTGGATACATTGTGTACTGTGTGTGCTACTACCAGGTAGATGCATGTACAGATTAGAACCGTTTTAAGTTGAAACCACGGACTTCCCTATACATGGACAGAGTATACTACATGGTAGATTGCCGCTACCCTGCATGTGAGAAAAAACGCACCCAGATGGCCGTCTGCTATGGTTTTGTGTGAAAGTTTGGACTTGCTCAAGTATACCCCCATACTTTGCAAGAAAGTTGAAATATTTTTGAATTATGGCAAGGTTATGTCCATATCACTTCACGTATTGCAGGAATATGATGTTGTTTCCCATTCAAGTTTAAGTTTTGTTTAAAATGGTACAGAGTCGTCGTCAAATCAGACGATTTTATTGTTTGACGGCGGCCATCTTGGTGGGCCTTTTTTGTCCCAGTCGGTGGCGACCATATGCGGATAGGACGTACACGTTACATTCTCTGTCCATGTATATACGTCCGTAACTTAAACGATTAAAATTGTTGCCTCCATAAGAAAAAGTAACGAACTAGGAATTGGAAAAGCAAATATCACTCAAACATCCCAAGAAATTATATAGAAACGTTATTGCAAAATTCCTATTCAAAATTATTTTAAACGTAGGCATATTTTCTGTCTTGTCCGGGAGTTGCGATGATCTCCTAATTTGGTCAATCGAAAATTTTGCCCCTTATTTTTCCTGCAGACGTCCTTGGGAAGAACACTTATTCCCTCGACAGAAAAATGAATGTTTTTGCATTCGATTTTAGTTTTGTTACTAAGAACGTGCATTGAACAGTCCCCTTTTCAAGGTCTGGAGGAAATATTTACAAAAAAGCCAAAACCTTATGTGTACTGATGAAGCATTGTGATGTTCGTCATGTAACACCTCTACACATTTACACATGATTTTCTCTTCAAACTGAGCCAAGGACACCCCCACAGATAACGCTCACATAGCTCCCAAGTTCCAAGAAGCAAGATTCGGTTCCATCACTAACCTGTCCATTGGTGGACATTTGGTTAAAGAAGAGATATGAGAAGAAGCCGGGGAGTGTCCATCTGCCCTTTACGATATTTTTGAATTATAGAAGCCGTTTAAGTGCAAAACGAAAGCATATTTTCTAGCAAATTAGTTAACATTGATTCTTAAAGTTTCCTCCACACACATCAGTACTGATTCTCACTAGCATACAAAGTTTTAACGATAGTTATGATAATCATTGATGATAATCATTTGTCAATTTTACGTTAATTTCTAACGCAGCTCAAGTCAGTACTAGCATCTTAGAGCACATTTAATTTTTTGCAAAGTGTTCATCCATGGACGGTTTTGCGCTGCTTACTACAAATTGCACTATGTACATAGAGATGAGTGCGGATATAGTTACAAGGGTTCGGGTTCACCGCGACAGGAAACAGCAGTGATCGCATCATGACCTTGCCACCATTTGTAATAGGAAGGGATAAAAGCTTTGGTACATTAGTAAAGAGTTCATTGACGCACGTACAATACACACCCATATAAAGGATCCACAAATATAACACAATCTTGTTTGATGAAATTATCTGCATCTACAATGGCTTATAGGAGCGGGGGTGTGGGGCCCGTCCCCGCTTTCCTGGTCGAAAAACCCGTTTTTCATTTCTCAAAATCTCAATGAATCAACAGAAATGATAATCGAAACCTTTGTCTCCCTGTTGCATGCTGTACCGTTTTCCCCCATCCGCGCACCCTACAGTCGTTACCCTGGGTTTTTACTTCATAATCGTTGCGACATATTTTTTATTCAAGAGAATCACCACAAGTCGTTCCCACGTACACACGGGCGGCGTGACAGGCCGACTCGGTACATTAAAGTACGTTACTTAAAACATTCCTCCACGTTTCAACAAATCCACAGAAGTTATGTAATGTCGGTAGATTGTGTCATATTCTTTTTGTGTATCTGTGTGTGTGTTTCTCTTTTTTATGAGTGAAAGTCTTGTAGTCTTTGAATTTGAAACTGTTGAAGGGTTTGAATATCTTTTCCTGTAGAATGTGGGGTGAAGCAAAAATGTTTCTTAGTGTACCATGCGGGCATCAGAATTAAAAATAAATTGAATACAAGGTCAAATTAATGTACATCACACATTAATGTACATCACGGGTTAATAAATCGTCTCTCCGCTTGATTGATGCGGTGTGTTCCTATTTCAATTCCAGAGTAATAGTAAATCATCATTAATAACTTCTCTGTAAAAGATCCATATTTTTCTTGAATACTATCACTTACGTTGTTGCACAGGTGGGCATGTCTGAGTACTTTACCTTGGATAAAGTCTTGTAAGTGTACCCCAAATCTCGGATTTTAAAAATACAAACTTTAGAGGTTGCAAAGTGAAACTTGCTCATCTTATTCTCGTTGCCATAGCTCGTTCTATTGTTGACTTATTAGCTCTTGAAATTTATTCATTTAAGACGAATAAGTCCATTGCACAATGATTTGTGATTTTTGTTGTTAAAGTCACATTCCCTGCTTTGTTTCCCTTTAAAATTAAAAATGGTTTTACGACCTTGAATCCTTCCTGTTTGCTTGCATAGCATGTTGCACAGAGAGCGTTTGATTAATAACATCACCCCATAAAGGTAACTGTGCTATCACACCTTGGTACAAGTGCAGAAACTTTCAGAAAATAAAGAAATGCAGACTGTTATCTGAGTAGTGAAAGAGTTAAATACACAAATGTTTACACAATGTATTGTTTAAATTGAGTGAATAAACATATATCTCAGGTCAAAAATGTCCCATGAAAATGCGAGTTGGCCTATTCGATTTCATTGCTCATACTCTATAAAATATATTTTAGAAATTTAAGACTTCATGTACACTTTAAAAGTGGTTAAGGGATTAACAGAGTCTCGATCTGTGGATTCATGGAAGTATGGTGGATATAGTCAAGACTTTTTTGTCGAGGAAACCACTGGGCCGAAACGCTCACCTTGAAATAATTTGAGATCGAGGTAAGTGACCAAAAAGGAGGATGCTTCAGCAGGGAATCTGAAAATATCGTAAGAACCATTAGGGTTTACCACTACATATTTTAGTTTCGTTTGGGGACCTTTTTACAACAATAGCATATCATCTCTCTATCTAAGCTATTTAATAGTGCTCGGATCCGTAAATATTCTGTGTTTCTCTATAGGATGCATGACAATTTTACAGAATCCTGAATGCCCATGCATGGCGCAATCGATATTAATCTAGAACGTGCCATTTTAATCAAAACAAGTTCTTGATAGAATGAGTTTGATAAGTCTGCGCATGGAGGTGGGAGGTAATTTCTTTTTCCCGTTGAATCTTTGAGGCGCTTAGAAGTAAACTTTTGAACAAGATCTAAAGCTTCACCTTGTGGGGTGTTTCCTTACTGTCCGAAAGACAAAACCGATCGAAAACATCACTTGGCAAGGAGCGTGCACAAAAGTTTTTAAAAATCGCGATTCTTCAGGCTGTCGGAAATTGCATTTCTTTGGCTTGTAGTAAGACGCTAACCAGTCGTTATTATGAGCTTCGTTTGCAGTTAAAAGTACACTTCATAATAAAATTAAAAAATACACATGAAATTTACCACTGACTGATACCATTTCCGGGTAGGATGATGACTTTCTATGAACCTGTACAACCACCCTTTAGTCTGTCTTTGTTATTTGGCAAGTAGCAAAATTCAAGAACTTTTTTGCATTTATTCCTGAATAGAATATTCCACCATTTGGGGGAAAGTTTTACTTAGGACTATGAAGTGAGGTTTAAGATATTTTTTTTATAATGTGCCTAATTTTTTTTTTCATGAAAATTTCTCCCCAGAATCTTTAGCAATGTGCCTCTAGATTGCAAAAATAGGACAAATTCCAGCATTTGAGAGCTTTTATTGAAAACTTGTATCTGAAAAGTTCCCTTTTTTAAGAGGAAAATATTTCGGACAGGACTGGGCAGAACATGTCGTGCACTTATCATGTCCAGGCCCGTCCGATGCAGTGATCTAGCTGATCTATTGGTCTAGCTGTGAAATCTGGCAATCGGACAACATCCAAAAATTCTGATGTTCTACCATTTTGAGCAAAGTGTTGTACAAAAGCTCTGGAGTGAGGTTGGGTAGATTTCCATTTTCAATAAGCAGTCAGAATGAGTATCGAATTTTTTAAAAAAAATTTAATTTCCATCAAAATTGTACCATAACTATGAAATTTCTGAAAGATTTTGGGTACACGATACTAAGAAGGTTTCTGCGAATTGAAACACATGCTACAGTTATTAAAACTGAATGGCTGCCCGAAATTTTCCCTGCCCGACATTTAGGTCTTGTGGAAGTTTGGGGAGCAGTCTGTCTCTGCACGTCTGCCTAATATGCCTTCGATATCATTATATCGCCCTGTCATCTGAAAATATGAAAATGCAGTTTGAAATTGCTATTACTTTATAACAGATTGATTCAAGACTATACAAAATGGTTGTACCAACAAGACAGCAGATTGATCCATTGGCTAACGAAATAAAAAATAGGGGTGGTGCCAGAACTTCCCCGAGAATGGGTGCAAGCTCCCCGACAGAGGGGCCAGCATATTAAGGCCCCGACAAAGGCCCTTGAGTAAGTCCCGGTGGGACGTGACTCAGCAGATTTTGATGCGCGCGTAGCTTGTCGAAATTTTGGCTTTCTTATCAACAAATCTGGAGTTTATTTTGAAGACAAAATTTTACATTTTTTTGAAAAATTTGGCTTTTGTAAGGACTTTTAAAAGGTCGGGGTGTTTATTGAGGAATTTGTCCTTCATATGGGGAAAATCAAAAACGTTTTATAGGCGTCGGATAAAAATCTTTTGGGATTACGCATTTAATCGTATTAGGCCTCCGTACTGTGGCTTCAACACGAGACTAGAAGTTGGCCCAAAAAGCTTTTTTTGAACTTAGACTTGAAAATTAGGATCTTATTTTATTGTAGAAATTTTGGAATTTGATGGAAGAAAATTTTTTTGGTACGGTTATTAAAAAAGTTTGGGTTTTTGTTAAGTGGTATGCCTGTCAAGAGCAAAATCAGGTATAATGTCGGGTTGATAAACAGAGTTGGCTTTGCTTATTTATTTTACCGGGTATCCATCGAAATTGGAAAATTTTGCCAATTTTAAAATGTGAAGCATATGTTGGAGAATAAAATTGTAATTTTATGACAGATTTTGACGTTTTACGGAGAATCCAATCTTCTTACAAGAAAAGTCAAGCTGGTGGTGATTTGTAGTTTTGTTAGGGTTACTGAATATCATCATGCAGATTAAGGCCCTCGGACCATGTTGGAAAATTTCCTGCCGAAAAAGTTTGGCTTCTAATATATTTTAAGTTTTATATTTTATGTATTGACATAGACGCACATGAGCGTTTCAGTTTCGGAGGAGGAGAATCGTCTTTTTGTCCGAAAAATGTAATTGCGAAAGACTATCAAAGTTTCGTTTCGTTTCGTTTATTTTTTCAATTGAAATGCATGAACATATTTACATAAAAAAAGTACAGATAAGTAAATGAAAGCGTATCAGAAGAAAAAAATGGAACCAGATGAAGCTAAAAGCTTTTCCAGTCTGGTCCAAACCAGAGCTTTTCGTTTCAAAAAAATAATAAAACAATACAACAAGCACCTATGTAAGCATATAGAAAATGCATATATTAAACGTATAAGGAGTTTAAGACTCATAATAATAATACATACATACAAGAAGAAGATTAGGAAAGATATAAGGAAAAAAAGATGTCTTTTAGAGTACTTCTTAAACAAATTTATATCAGGGGAATCTCGTAATTTAGTGTCAAGGGAATTCCAAAGGTGCACACCATGTCTTCTCACTTGAGAGTGGGCTAACATTGTTCGAGAGAAAGGTTGTACCAGATTATCTTTTCTCCTTGTGGGATAATTATGATGGGTACTGTTTGGAAGGAAAAAAGAATTCAAATCTTTGGGAAGTTGGTCATTGTGGTGTCTATGTAGGAAGATGCCTAACTGGTATTTATAGTGGTCCTTCAAAGTGAGAATATTAAGGTTATAAAAATACGGAAGGGTGTGGGTGTAAGGTGGAACATTTGAGATTAAACGGACAGCCCGCTTTTGGAGAACAAAAAGTTTGTCAAGGTAGCTTTGGGAGGAATCGCCCTGAGTAAAATACTGTAAGTAAGATGAGGGACGATTAAAGAATTATAGAGAGTTAACAAAATTTTACTGGGAAGAAGATATCTTAATCTATCCATAACCCCAACCATGCTGGAAACAGATTTTGGGACATTGTCTATGTGAATTTTCCAAGAAAGCTTACTGTCAATCGTAATACCTAAAAATTTTGCTAAATTACTATTCTTTATAATTGTACCTTTAAAATTTAAGAAAAACTCATGATTACCCCCTTTGCTGTTGTCAAAAACCAACAGCTTTATTTTTATTAATGTTTAACGATAAATTATTAGCAGCTAACCAGTAAGCAACATAGTTTAATTCTAAAGATGCAACATGAAGGGCTTCTTTTACATTAAGATTGTGACAATAGACAGTAGTGTCATCATCGAAGAGTACAAACTTAAGTAGTTTTGACGATTTATACACATCATTGATATATAGTATAAAAAAGGTCCCAAAATAGAGCCTTGTGGGACACCAACAGTAATTTCCCTGATATTAAAATCTTTACCTTTGTAACGGACAAATTGTTGCCTATTTGTGAGATAACTTGTAAACCAATTAAGTGCCACACCTCTGACTCCATACTTACATAATTTTTTAAGTAATACTCTATAATTAATAGTATCAAACGCTTTAGACAAATCAATAAACAGGGCTACAGTGGATGCCCTTTTATCCAAATTACACACAACATCGTCCACAAATTTTAAGGCAGCCACATATATTGAGTGATTTTCCCTAAAACCATACTGTCCAGTATATAAGAGCTCATGTGTATTGATAAAATTAAACAATCTTTTATAAACAAGTCTTTCAAAGATCTTAGAAACAGCTGGTAAAACAGACACAGAGCGATAGTTTGAAAAGTATAAGGATCACCAGGTTTATACAGAGGTATTACCTTAGCAATCTTTAATTCATTCGGGAAAATTCCCTCATTAAAAGATAAATTTAATATATGAGTAAAACAAAGGTATTTGGCACATTAATGTCATTTAAGTACGACTCAAAACTGACATTACTACCATCTATCTCATGAGCTAATTTTTCACCAACTGTTGAAAAAAATCATTAAACTTAACGGCATAGTCCATTATACTTTAGTCTCTTGTAGGGGTAGGACTTGAACTTGGACAACATGAATCAGGCCCCTATCTATTCAACAATTTATTTATACCAGACCATATCTTTTTACTGTTGCCTTTATCCTCATTAAAAAGGTTATTATAGTGGGACTGTTTAGCATTACAACTATTGTGGTTAGTTTATTCTTATAGTTTCTATACTTCAGAAAACTATGGTCAGTAGGGCTTCTTTTGTACGCACAATAAAGGATTTTCTTCTTCCGAACAGACTGAAGAATGCCCGAGGTAATCCAGGGATATTTTTTAGGCCTAAAGTTTCGTAACGGACAATTTCTATTAAATATGTCATTAAATTTACTATAAAAGGTACTAAAGGAAGACTGTGCATTATTATCCAGTAACACATCACACCAGTCACATGATCTTAACTCCATTTTCATTTTTAAAATATTGCAGTTGCGTGTATCACCTGTTAAGTTATCACTTTTGTGTGCGCGTCTTCTAGGAGGTTTTAAATTATCGCAGAAAATAGCAATAGGATAATGGTCTGATATATCAGTTTTTACAACAGTAGACCTAGTCGTGTGATCAATATTCGTAAAAATATTATCAATAAGGGTTGAAGACAAACAGGTTACTCTAGTTGGTCTATCAATGACAGGATAAAAGGAAAAGGATAGTAAAGTATTAACAAATACATCAGCAGTGTGTTCGAAAAGAAGGTTAATATTAAAGTCACCCACAAGAAAACACACATCACGTTGGGTGTTTAATTTATTACATACATCGACTACGTCTTCTAAGAACCCGCCAACGACTTCACCTGGTGGACGGTATATCACTCTAACAATTATGTTTTTTGAATCCACATTATTGATATTTAGAAACAGAGACTCAAAATGCATAGAATTTGGCAGGTTGTTCATGACAGTAAATTGCAAGTCACTCTTAATATATAATGCGACCCCCTCCTCCCTGCTTGTCTGAACGCCCCTTATACACGAAAGAGTAACACGGAATATTATAGAGGGCAGTATAGTCATTGTCATGAAGCCATGTCTCCGTGATAGCAATTAAAGAAAAAGGATAATCATCAACGCAGCTAATTAAATTTAAAATTGAATCGAAGTTATGGGGCACAACCTTGCATTGATATGTAGAATAGGAAACTCTGCATGTCTCCTGTTAATAAATTCATTAAAATCATTTAAATCTGAATGGCAACAATTGATTTGAGCCTGTAAAAACCCCAAATCAACATCGGAGTTCCCCAGAGCACAGAAATTTCAAAAAACTGAGAACCCCCAGAGAGCAGGAAATGGCATTTCCCCGGCTCGTAACTAAAACCAAAGCAGTCATTACTTTGAGCTTTCTTCCGCAATAAAATTTTCACTTCAAAATTTTGCCCTAAAACGAAGAATACTGTAATTTGCAAGCATGCACTGTTTTGTAAAGAAACCTGTTTGACCAACACACTTTCTAAACGGAGCGCCACCATCATTGGCCCGGATCGTACACAAAATTGTTTAAAAATCTCACCACTCATACAGCCGGAAATGGCATTTCCCAGCCTTGTAACTAGCACTAAAGCCTTCGTTACTTCGAACTTTCCTTTGAAATGAAGGTTTCAATTCAATAGAAAAAGTCAACCTGCTAAGTTATCAGAAAAATTACCAAATAAAAGCTTCTGCTTCAATTAGATGTAATGTTCTTGGTTTTTTTCGGGGGAAACGTAATTGCAAGGTCCGCCAAATAGATGAGATTTTCTCCGTGAATGCGAGAACTCCAGACTATAAATGATTTTACTACCTTCGTATTTGAAAATATGTTACAAGGTGGGTTCAAATGAATTTTCAGTCAAACGTGTTGGGAGACGTTTACACACTACTGTTTATCATTATATGTAGATGAAACGGCCTTACCGATTTTCATTACCGTTGCTAGCATTCGGCTGTCGGGGAAGGCCAGGTGCCAGACCATTGGGCACTGCATGCACATGAACAACCTCTGGTCCGTTTTTTAAGGAAAATTTGAAATTGTGAGTTCATTGAACAATATGGTATTTCAGATCTAGTAAGCAAAATTCAAGAAGATCGTTCGGGTGACTGAAGTTTATCAGACCCGCATCTTTTATCAGTTTATAGTGGGCATAGTGGGCATAGTGGGCATGTGAAATGAAGGCCCCCGAAAAATTGGATTTTTTCAACAATTAACATGGCAGCCTTCCCCAACGAGGGCATGACCTTGCGGATTGAAGAAGGAATGAGGGATAGCAGAGCTAGTAAGAAGTGATTTAAGCAGAATCAAATATGCGTTAAACTAACTTTACAAAAGAAAAAAAATAGTTCATAATGAAAAAAAAAACAGTCCGTGATCATCCATCCAGTCAGTAGCTTCAGTCCTGTACGTTCATTTAAAGGTCACCCCGAAGAAAATTGGCGTTCTTCTCCGACGAGGGACGAGGTAGGAAAAGGTATATGGAATGAGGTATAACGAAGAAGGGATTGAAAGTCGATTACCATGTATTAAAAGAGCATTGCAAAACAAAAACTAGAAATGTGGTTACGAAAATCGTAACCACTTACTGTCCATGATTGTCTCTGTGCCAATGTAAAAGGGTACGTACTAAAGCTTGGCATATCGTCCTTTTACTTTTTGGGCCGATGTGATATACCTACCTACTGTGTTGGTTGCTTGTTGTAGTAGATATCAACCGTTTGTTACTTATCGACTCGGAATCTCGTGATGCACATGAATGATGCAGGACTGCACTTTTTCTCATTATGCTTATCAGGCTAATTGAAGAATCACAACCTAGGCCTTTAGGCTATTCATGCAATGCCGATGTAACGGCAGTGATCAACCGGAAGTCGCAAAGTATGCCTAGTGCTCACAGTGGCACTGCAGGTAGGGTTACCAGACGTTCGGTTATACCAGGGCACGTCCTGTTTTTACTGTTTCGTGCTGGTGTCCGGGTGATTTAGTAAAATTACCGCCACCACGAGTGTCCGGATTTCATCATTGTACTTAATGATCTGACAGGTTTTCCCTAATTTTGCTTCAATCAAGTTAGAGGAAACTCTAGTAAAAGCAACAACTTATGGCACATCCGTTTTGCATGTAGACATCACTGCGGAAAACCAACAAAGTTTCCAAACTCCCCACCCACCCCACCTAAGTTAGACCTCTTCACCAGGGTGGCCATGCATGTCCTCCTTGCGAGAAAATAAATAGGGCTATGGTAACCCTACGTGCGGAGGGGTGGGTGCAGACAAAAAAGAAAAGTATAGACCACAATGCTAATTCTGAGAATGACCATCATTCTGAGAATGATAAAATACACAAACAGCAGTGGGTCTCTGGGCTTATGTTATGCCCACGGACTTCCTATATAGGCCTATACATGTACAGAGGATCATGGGAAAATTGGAAGCCACTGTTCGAACCAAACGATAGCACGGCCGCCGCGAAGCTTTAAATTTTGCGTGATTTGACGACGAACTTTGAGTCCTGCAATATTTCAAACAAACTTTGGACGTGAATGGGAATCAATATCATTCTTTCGAATCGTTTGGTAGTTTTGATCGAAACGTACTACATTATTTCCAAAATTTAACAACTTTCTTGCAAAATCTGTCGATTTTAGCCACTGACAAAGTCCAAATTCTTATACAAAACCATGGGTGATAATGTATTGTCACCGACCGCCGGTGCTAGACCCAACAAAAGCTAAGTATAACTCAGACTTTCTATATACATTGACAGAGCAGACTGCACTAACGTCCTATGCGTAGATTGTCGCTAAATTATAGCAAGATGACTGCCTGCTATTTTGTGCATAGAGAAGGATAAGTTCTTATTACTTCTCAAGATACACCTAGCAGTTGGCAAGCCTAGGACAAGCCTTACGTAACTGCTTCCAAGAGAGAAATGTAACACTGAAGTTAACGTCAAATGCTAACATTAATGATTAAACATAGGCCTAGATGCGAACATAAATGTCCAGGTTGGTCTCCGAACTACAATCACTTGCGAGACACGACAGTACAGTGTGTGTGCAGTGTGCACTATGTCACAATACTACAATGCTCTTTAGCTTGTTCGCGTTTATACTACAGGTACAATGCGAGAATACGGCCGTTGTGTGATGAGCAAGCATACTGTAAACAAATGTGACTTACTCAAGCATTCCTTTACGAAACAATAAAATACATGAATGCCTAAATAAAACTCGCTCATTTTTGGCCATATCATAACCAAAAGTGACCATGAAGTCTCGTTCCCGTCTACATGACTCACTCTTCATAATGAACTCAATTGAAGAGCAAACAACTCACTGAGAATCAAGAAACGAACGAAAGAACTGTCCCTCGAAAATGAGAAGCGTGCCTAAGGTACTGTCCATGACGTCATGTACAGTACAACTATGTTTAAAATCACCCATCAAGTAACTTCAGTCCTTATAGGTTTTTTATTAATTTTTTACTATATTTAGGCCTCCCGACGAAACCGCCTACCTTCCCCGACGGGGGGGGGGGGGAGCCCCCCACTGGCACCACCCCTGTTGGTAAATTTTTGGGGAGCGCGCACAGGGTATGGGCACTAGACAGGCAGCCTAGGGTGTGGGGGATAGATGAGCTACACTGTAGGTACCGATAACAAAGTATATCAGTATGAAGCAAGTCACCCGGGATGTTCAGATATGTGAGTCTGCCGTTCACCATCCTTTGCTAGTAGGTCCGGTGACCATTTTTCAAAATGGCTGCCATGTTATAGTAGGCATCATTATGTTTGATAATAAAACTTTGGTAGATCCTTGATAAGAGGTTCTACCAAAGTTATATTATCAAACATACTAAGCGCATGGGCACTACGTAAGGCGCGTCGACACCGCTAGAATATCTACTGCAGGCTGGGGACATCATGTCATTATCGCAAACAGTTACTATCACAATGTGTCATTATTGGCTATAAGCAAAACCCGGTGATTCTTCCTCATATCAGAGTTCCTGGTGACCGTCCGCCTATCGTTTGTGAAATTGCCCCCCCCCCCCCCCCCCCATATCCAATACGGATCGTCGCCGTTGGAAACAAGCCTTCTTGTTGGTCACCCCGATCAAAAATCCTGTCCACGTCAGTATAACTTCATCACTACTAGATTGTGTATGGCCAACTGTATCGCAAAAAGGCCCTAAGCACAAATTTGCACCAGATACTAGTCCACACCATTCCCTGTTCTAACAGATGCAGGTAAATTCATCACACAAGATTGTGCCATGTTTTAGAAAAGGAAAAATCGGTGTTAACGTTTGTTTCAAATGTCACTTTAACAAACGTGTCAACGCTGCAGCCCTGCATTACACATGACGGCTATCGGTTACCGTCAAATCACAGCTACTCCGGTGGGACCCACTCTAGTTCCTTCATTCGGCTCTATTATAATGGAAAGTCAAACATTTACCTTCTTCTCTCTGTGGTACAAATACCCCATGATAACTATCACAGACAGAATTTTAAACGTTTGTGGCAATCAGTGCTGATGTTTTTAGTGGAACTATTAAAAACTTGCGTTGACTTATTTGCAAGAAAACTGCTTCCATTTTGCGTGTCGAAATATATAACTCAAAAGTATATTAAAGAGGGCAGATGTTCACCTCGTCTCCTCATACCTCTTCTCAAGCCGAAGGACCACCGGGTTCAGGTGGTACCGAGATTTGCTTTTTGGAACTTCGGAGCTATGCTACAAGCCCAGGAAAATCTGCTGTCAAACTATCTTAGCGTAGCGTCAACTTATATGTTGCGAAGGGCAAAGGAAATTTAAAACATTATGCGTCCCAGATAAACCGCCTGAAAATGGCACGTTTTTCTGTAGGACTTTTAAAATGCACATGATCATTCTTTATTTTGAAATCTTATGTTTTGGAAAGTTGCCAATGATATCTTAACATATCTTTACATATTTTTTAGGTTTTGATTATTCCCAGGGGAGGCAATATTCCCCTGCTCTAAACCGAAGACGCTCGGCTCACGACTCTTTGCTTGAGTTGATTGGAAATGAAATGATAAACAAGGTTAGAATGGGCTTTGAAATAGTTCTCCCCAAAATGTTATGTAAAAAGAGCCTGCAGGTACCAGTATGCGCGAATTTCTTAGGATGCCTCATTTTTACATTGCAAGATTGAATATTCTAGCTTTCATATCAGATAACTTCATTCTTAACTTTCCCTTTACTATAACTTTTCTGGCAAAAACGCTTCAGCTGGCTACGAAACTTTTTCATACATTGAATGACATCATTAAGCCCACACCAAAACAGCACTTTATTTCTTTGCTTTCTCTTCCAAACTTCCTAGACGCCGTCATTTGGTGTGCCTTTTTACTATCTCTCCTTTTAAAAGAATCCGGACAGTCAAGTGATGGTCTGATTTCAGTCGGCCATAAATATGGTCTATCACCTTTTCATCTCTCAACTTCCTTGTTTACCTGTATCATTGGTGGTTGTACACTAACATGTATCTTGATTCCTTCCATTTCACTGATTATGAGGGTAAGGGATTCGTTTAGGCAATAAATGAAGACGATTTAAGGCTGGTGGACCCCATTAATGGTTGCATACAGTCACTAGTAACACAAGCGCCGATCGGATTCGTCTGTACCTTTCTTTCCATCCTGATCCGTCCTTCCTGGCCAATATTTCTTACAATCGCTTCACTTTACAGTTCCCTCATGCTTTTTCTCTTTGTCATGCACAGGTTAACTGACTTCATGTCTTGTCCCCGTTGCTGCCATCCCGAGCCTTCAATTTCTTATATCCATATTTTTCTGGAAATAGACCTGTTTAGGCATTTGTCTCACCGATAGTCTACTTTATCGTCTTTCTCGTCCATCTATGATAATCCCAATTCTTAGTAGTTCTTGTTCAAATTGAGACGATATCGCAAAAGACGAGAGAGAAACCCTTGTACGTGCTTAGAAGATATATTTTTTGCAATATCGAAAGGATATATATGTTTAAAACTGTTCTACTAGTAGGCTACTATCATTGTCATCGTCTTTATCATCAAAATCACCATCACCATCACAACCGTAATGAACATCACCATGACCTCTTGGTCACCACAGCAATCACAATTATTACCACTATAACTATCGCTATATCTGTACAAACATCATCATAAATATTTTCATTACCTCATCATTATTACCATCATTACCAGTAATTTTATTAGAACAATGGGAAACTTTGCAATTTTTCGCGTAAAACGTTTCAATCATCCAGTATAAGCAAAATCAAACCATGAAAACCAATTTGTGTCTCAAGGCACCTAAAATGTTGAGAAAAGATGATAAGTTTCAACAAACATAGTTACCATGTGACTGCATTGCCAGATTACCCATACCCTTATTAAGAAACAGGATACGGAAGAATGATGAAATGTTACATATAGAGAAGTGCGATGCAGCTGACCTTAATAGTTAAACGGGTATTAATATCTACTTTTGAAAATAAATTGATGCTAACAATCATCGAATCTTTAAGAAATTCGGGCACAATCAGTCCTTTGGACATAAAGGACTATGCATTGATCCTACTATCTCATATTCCACAGGTTAACGGTCGTCTTGTAATCGAAACATGTTACACACACCGAAACTTCACTACCATTTAATATGCTCTTATCATATTAATAAGACTACTGACGTTGTGAGATGTTAACATAAGGCGGAGCTATCGCTATCATTTAAAAAAAGACAAATTTTGAGCATGTAAAGTAATGGTTATGTGGGACCATCAAGCATCTTTCAAGTGCTTGTCTGACGGCATTTAGAAATATTTGTCTTCAACAGAATCCCACATTTGAACCAACCACTTAAACAGCACAGTATCAGTAATAGATGGACTAATGCCGTACGCCATCCTAATCGGTGCAGTTATCTGCCTGTAGAGGCCTTCGTCGTACATATGAACCGATGCCAGAACATCATCCACCACAATGTAATGGTTAAGAGTCATTGGGTGTCTAATTCCACTCCAGGCTTCACCAACTCTGATTACAAGTCTCGGAGAGAATTCACCGGCGGAATTCCTGACCCACAAGGTGTCACCCACTTTTACGCTGTCGGCAGTCATAGGATATTCCGGAGGGTAACGACATGGCTCCTCTTTGTACCCCATGGTATCTCTATCGACCGTTATTCTTGTTTGGCAAGAGTACACCAGGTGTTTTGCGTGCAAACGTAGTGACAGTTCCTTACCATGGTCGTACCCTACAATTAATTTGATTAACCGAGATGAGTTGCGGGTATCACCATCATGCGATATGAAGTACACTTCCGAAAAAGCTACTGAGTTGGTTTCTCTGTCGTAGCTTTCCACATAGTCGCCAACTTTCAATTCATCGATTCGTTTGGGTTGTATCTGTGTGTCGTTGTTGGTTAGTAGCTTCACACGTACCATGGAGTCGGAAGCAAAACACGATGCTGGTGATCATAAAAATAATTTTTAAAAGTGTTTATAAAACTTAAAGGTACTGTTAACGTAGTTCGCTACTCTGAAAATTACACATTTGAAGTCAATTCCATTTATTCGTTTGGTAGGCCTAAATGCAAATATTTTTGACAGGACATTAGAAGCTTAGTCATGAAAGAAACATGGGAAAATGCTGCAACCGTTACAGACAAGGTTATCTACATTGACAACACTTGAATAAAGCTGTATTCAAATTCACTACCCAGTAGGCTATTAAATTATCCAAGTCATTGCTAGTGAAACTATTTCTATAACTCCACCTTTAGAGAAAGACCATATTTTATTTAAATGCAAATTTCAAATTTCTGCATTCATCAAACAGGGGAACTGCAGAAGTCCGTATTGCAGTATCACGTCTGATGTCGATGACGAACATGTTTTGGACCTATATGATCGCTGCCGTACATGACATGACGTTTGGCACGATAATCTTCAAGGCGCCTTCTGCACCAGAGGTCAAACAATCAGAAAGGGGATAGGTCCGAATACCCTAACATAGCCATGTATATAGGTGGGTGGCTGGATAGATGGATGGATGGATGGATGAACGGACGGACGGACGGACGGATGGAAGGATGGATTCCCAGGGTGAAACCCCATTTCGGACCATTTTCAAGAACAAGGGCTATTCAAATGGTCTTGAATGGTTCCAAGTGGTTTACAAATCGTGCTAACTGGTCATGAACATACAAATGGTAATCTCAACTGGTTTTCTAACTGGTTTTAAATTGTAATGAATGTTTTTGAATGGAAAAAGTCCAAGACACAGTTTAAACCATTACGAACTAGAATGGTTTCAAATGGTTTCTGTCAAATGGAATGTAACGCTGGGCTTACGGATGGAAGAACCGACAGACGGATAGACTCACAGGCAATAGACCAATGGCGTAGCTCGACATTTTTCCGGGGATGGGGGAAAGCAACATTTTGGGTTTCCTTTAAGGAAATTCGAAATCTTGAGGGATAACTGAAGAATCGGCCTTTCCCTATTGGCAAATCTGCTCGACGACCAAAGTTTCATGTTGCCACATGAGACATACCAATTGAGGCTTTCGACGACATTTTAAACGTCAAGTGCTTATATTGGGTAGATTGGGATAGTCTTGAAAGAAAATTAATGAAAATAGCACTGTAGTTGCCGTTTTCATTTGACTGTTTGATGACCTGTTGAAGCATATGACAAATGTGCGATTTTGTCATTTCCATTGCTAGTTGGAAAAGGTTACCTAGCTGATCTATGAGCGATTGCAACTATATTATGAATCGGAATTTCGGAAGCAAACAATTACAAATATAAAGCTATTATCAGGGACCGCGGTGACGGTTGCTGGAGGAACTTAGCCTCCCTCCCCAGCCCATTTTGGGCCGCCTTAATTGCTATTTCAGTTTTGAACATATTGGATCGCCTTGGTGGTTATCCCCCACTTCAAAATTCGCTCCGCGATTATTGAAGAGAATGCGGAGTTTCATGAAAGAAGAGTTGGGCAAACCACACTGTTGTTGACTAGTGTAACAATTGAAGAATTTCGGTATTTTTCATTTTTCAGAGAAAGGGGCAATTCCCCCCGCCAGTGGGGTACGCAGAATTTCTCTGAAGGGGGCATGCAGTATTTTGGGTGATCGCCGGCCTGGAGAAGGGGTCTAGGGGAGTGATTTAGGGGAGTAGGTTCCTCCTCCCCCTTTGAAAATTTTTGGACTTTTCAAAAGCCTAGTTGCAAAATGGTGCAAGATTTTCAACTTTGTCAGGTACAGTGTTAAAAGTTGAAGTGTGGTGTTCATGAGGCTAAAACTGAAAGCTTTGTGCCCTTACATGCAATCTAGTGCCATTTACACTACCTTTTGAAGTAAAATTTGTTTTCAAATTTGCATACTTTTATGAGCCAAAATAAAAGAACATCGATTGGCATAGGCCAAAGGGAGCATTTCAGTTTGCTGTTTTTTCTTAGCCCCTAAACATCATTTGCTATCTTAGACCATCTTAGCGGAGCGCCACCTTTCGTTGGCGCGGAGCGTGGAGAAAAGTTCGATAAATTTGACCTCTCAGATGAGCGAAATAGCATTTTTCAGACTTACACAAAGAATCTAACGAGTCGCTGTCATTTTTTTGTCGTTTGCAATAAAATGCTTACTTCAAAATAAGTTCGAAAAACTGCAAAGTGATCAGAGAGTTTAGAAAAGCTTTGACGCGAAAAATGTAATTTTTCCCGAAAGACTCTCTGAGCGGAGGGCCACCATTGGTTAGCGCGAATTCTGAAAAATTACACCTAGCAGATTGCCTCGAATAGCATTTTCCAGACTTATGCGAAGGATCTAACGAGTCCCTATCTTAGTTTGTCGATTGCAATAAAATGATCACTTCAAAATAAGCACAAACTGCAAAGTGATCAGAAACTTATAAAAAGAGACTTAGACCCGAAAAATTTAACTTTGTCCGAAAGACTATCTAAGCGGAGCGCCATCATTAGTTGGTGCTGGGCGCAAAGAAAATTTTGAAAAATTGGGCCCCCTCAGAAGGCCAAAAATTGCGTTTCATGCTTAGAAAGAGAATCTAAACAATCTAAATGTTTAGCTTTTGCTTGCAATAACAAAAAATTAGCGACACACTAATGTAAGTGATCAGAATATTACCAAATGAAGTGTTATACCACTATGACATAAATGGTCTTGATTCTTTTCGGGGAAACTATACAACGAAATTGAAAATATGCTAATGCTTATTTATTGTAACTCTTGGCTAAACTCAAGATCCACTGAATTGATGAAATGTCTGTGTCTGTTCGATCTCAGACGATGATTGTTCGATCAATAAATGAATTGAAAGATAAAAAAGGATGAACCTTTGTATCGATCCATACATAGGTCAATCTAATCCTCATCAAAACACCATAAAAGAACTTATCATTACATATAATAAACCACCAGATATCAGCAAGTTTGTTATTGCTTTAACAAAATTAATAACCTATAACAAAAAAAGAAAAATTAAGTCAAACACACAGACCCGTACCCAGGCACAAGAGGAATTTTTTTTTTTTCACAGGGGAGTAAAAACTTCAACGGAGACAAGGCCTAAAAATCACTAATCATTGGCAACTTTTAACCTTTGCGGGTGGAACAGAATTTTCTAAGGTCTAAACCCGCCTTACCTGCCGGCATACAAGCACGAAATCTGGCGTTACTACTCGACATATTTCTGGCACGATATTTAAAATCGCAATGCATTCACACTGGGCTCACAAAGGCAATGATCGGTAAATTCTGCTGAGTGGTGATTTAGCTTGTCCTTTGCTTAAATAGTAATCACACTTTTTCAGATAACGTATTCTTTCTTTACAAACTAAAAAAATGACTGAATTCTGACCTTCATAGTAGCCATCATCATCAAATTAGGAATATATATCGCTTCAAAATATTCGTCAATGAGATATCCAAACGAAAGTCACTTAATTTTTATAGCTTCCAGAAAAATTTGGTATTTTGTTTTCCTCCTACTGATTTACCTTATTAAAAAGTGCGTCACATGTAGTTGCATAACAAAAAGTGAGTTATTCGAAACAGAATTACCTCCCTCAAGTGACCTTTGACCTTTACCAAAGTAGTAGGGCACTTACTCTTGAAGAACATGAGTACAGAAAGCTTGACGGAAAGTGATCTCCCCGTTGTTGAGTCATCATCCGTGTACCCGGTGGAAAACCAAAAATATGAGGATCTTAAATTCAACTTTTTTCTGATTTGTTCGTCCAGTACTTTTTTTCAAAGGGCAGTTGTTACTTACGACAGGATTGGGTGCCACATCGCCTACAATCTGAAGTAGAGGCACAGCAGTCAGAACCTCCAACGCAACTTCTGTAGCGATACTGCCATCCGCCACCACACGAACGACTGCAACTACTCCATGAACCCCAGGAACCACAATATGCTGAAGGACACAAGCAAAGAAAAACGTGTAAACATGCACTAGATCACAATAGATTCATAAAATTATAAAGAAAACCTAAGACACTTATATCTGTATATTTAGTACTAAGAGCCGAGAGGGTCTTCCAATGTGTTTTTTTTAAGAAGGCTAATACTAGCCCTCATCTGAGTCTATCCTAGTCCGACCCTTACCCAGAAGTTCTAGTCACTGAATGTCCATCATAACCCCTATCTCTTATGCATAATGATGAGGGCAATTATGCAAGGTCGTTCTTTTTCAATGCTTGTTTGACCTTTCATAATTAATACATTACAAGTATACTTGAATGTCATGATGGGACCATGGGATCAACCGAAACAACACTGGCATCTTAAAGCTATGCTACTCCATGACCACTTGGATCGTCACCGGTAGTATGAAACCATGTTTATCGGTTGCTAATCCAAGTTAATCAGCGATATGCTGGTGGGCCTGCAATGAAAAGTATAGATGGATTTACTTTCCACTTTCATCTTAATTCCCACAGAACAACCATCCACATCCACTGAAGAGTCTACAGCAGCAAGTTTACCTACGCTTACCGAGAGTCAATCTGTGGAACATGATACAAATTTCATATCTGGAACAGATATGGGCCAGATATAAATTTTCATATATGACCTATATGGATTCTGGGTAAGCCCCCCCCCCCCCCCCCACACACACACACACACCTTCAAGTTGATAAAAAGGATACTTTCAGAGCTTCAATGGATTTTTATCTGTCAAACAAGGATAAACTTTTAAAAATTTAAAGCAAAAGTTTCTTTTCTAAAATGCTTACATGGACTCCACGTAGGTACATTTGCATGAACATTTTTGGGGGAGGGGTGAGGGAGGGCTAGGTGGCTTCACCACTGTAGAAGTAAAGCATTGGGATTTCGCCATAAACGGGACTATGCCAAACATTTCTTAATGAATGAATTACTGTACAAGATGATCTACCCCTTTCTTGGGTGAGGCATTTGAAATATATACCAAGTACGTCCAACCTGTGAAACTGAGTCTGGAAATGTATATCCGTCTCATGTGGGACAGTTTCATGCCGTGGTATTTCCTGCTTTTTGTAGGAGGCGGCTAAAGAAATTGAGGACTTGTCCTGTGATACACCTGAGACTGAAAAACACTGCATGACATGTGCGTGTTGATGTGTCGTTAAACACTCCCTAACCCAACCACAAGGGACCATGCTTTTTTAGACCGTTTTGATGGATAATTGTTTCATTTATCTGAGGAAGCTGATAGGGGTTGGGATATTTTGAGGGCTCTGACGGGTATATTCCACCACTTGAACAGCTGGCTACTATGCCAAACATTTTCCAAGTGGTCTCATTTGGTTACTCCACCGGCTGATATAGGTCTAGCTCAAATTGATGGTTGTGTATCTCAGAGGCTCTGCTGGGTACATCCCACCACGGGAACAGTCTGACAATGGGCATTCATTGCACATAGGACTATGCCTAGCACTTTACACCTGGTCTCGCATGGTCAGTCCACCAGCTGATCTAGCTCAGTTTGGGGGTGGCGTATTTGGAGGCTCTGCCTGGTACATCATACCACGGGAACAGTCTGGCAATGGACATTCGTTGTACATGGGACTATGCCAAAAACGTAACAACTGGTTTTTACTCCACGAGATGATCTACCTCACTTTGGGGGCTGGGAAAATTGTGGCTGGCAAGTACACCTCACCATCATAATAGTCTTGTATTGGTCATTCTCCGCACCTAGGACTATGACCAAATTTTCCTGTAGGTTTTGTCTGATTACCTCGTCAGCTGATCTAGTTCAATTTGGAGACTCTTAACCCCCGATGCTCTGGTGGGATGATCCCTACGAGTTCTTGGTCTAATTAAGCTGTACTCATGATAATATTCACAGTTAACAATAATTGATTTGTAGCCTTTTGATATATGGTTGAGACCACATTGGCAGTCACGAAAAAAATCTAATCGCTTAGTAAATACACGGGTCAGCCAATGAAACGGCTTTTTTCAATCAAGACCCATTTTAAATCAGAGTGACAGTTTCCTTGCCAATGGGCTCATATTTCAAGACTGCAAAGTGCATAATAATCACGTTTTTATTTGGGGTAGGATGAGGTGCATAGTCCAAAAATTTCTCACCCCCCCCCTTTCATATTGCCTCCTACGCTACTGAGAACATAACACTTTCAGGTGCCTTCTACGCAGTGCCGCAGGTACCCACTACATCAGAATTCATGGCTTTCTCCTTTCGGTACATTTGTCTTCTTTTATATCCCCGTCCCCTCTCATTTGACCCTCAGTCACGCCACTGCATCAAACAAATATCTTGATACCATATCTTGGTACCCACATTTCAGTTCTTAACATGGGCCCCAGAACTATCCCATATGGGTCATGTGGGTCAATAAGGGACCCATATAGGCCCCTTATTAATCCCGGGTGCAAACCCACATGGGCCCCTTAAGGGCCAAGATATGGGGCCCGTAAGGGTCCCATATAGAAATGTTACCTGGGTATTGGGTCGTCACTACACTTTACATGTGCTTTGGGAAATTAAACATACTGAACTTATTCCATGCAGGCTACTTTTCTCCGTTCTAACCTTGAAAATGCTATAACTAGATCTCTTCTCTTTCACTGATAACATTCTATGAAGGATTATTGTCATGCATATAACTATTTTAATCTGAAATAACTGTTTAATCATCTGTGTTTAGAGATCTTTTAATAAAGAGTATTATACTATAATTCCGTTATTATTATAGTTATTATCATAATATATATTATTAAAGTAATATGTTATTACAGGTTATTAATCTGCAAAGGCCTGATTACAGATTTAAAAATAATTAGTATGTATATATGGACTGATCTATAAGGCTTTCGCTATATGAGATACGAGAAAATGCTAACTATATCTCCGGCTTTTTCTCATTCGATTTTTCTTTATGAAGGTGCATGAGCTCTGGTATGATTGCGCTACAACGTTCGGTTCGTTGCCCCTAAGAGTGTGATTTCTACATCCTGCAACCATAAGCTATCATCTTTCATGAAAAGTGAAAATTCATATTTCATATTACTGCACAGTGACTTTTTTAGTTAGTTCAAGTTCGGCCTTGTAACTCAACTTACGTTGGCAAGTGACCACTGTACACAGACTGCTCCGCTTCCTTTTCAAGTCATCGTTAGGTCTGTTTTCTGGGCATAAGTCTCCGACTTGTCCTAAGCGAATATTCCCTTCCCTCAGGTACTGTTCAGCTTGGTTAAGAGTATTACCATACGGCCGAGCATAACCGATGTAAAAGGTGGTACCAGGGTTGTTCCTGGCTAGCTGCTGTAACGCCATGGCGCACCGAAGACAAGGACTATTAAAAGTAAATAAGTACACCGTATTAGGACTGAATTCGGACTCACAGTTCGACAAAGAATTAAACACTCTTATCAGTTGAATTTCGGTATGTTCTTTTCGTCCCCGTTGACTGTCCTGAGGTTGAGGTACAGTAGCAACAAAGCTGCAAGGCGAACTTATGGAATCTACATTCTGTGTGAAATAGGGTACCAATCCATCTCCCTGAAGAACACTAAAAGTCATAACAGCAAATTGCTTGTTATGATGACACGCTCTCATATTTTCGAACTCTGGTAAAAACCAGTTGAAGAGATTAGTCAAGAACTCAGAAGAATCTGAGGTAAGAGGCTGAATTTCCCCGTTCCCATGAGCAGTTGGTGCACATAGTAAAACGCATATTAGAAGAACAGGTTGCACCAGTGAAAGAGACATGATGAAACTAAGCTGTTACTATGAAATTACGAAACGCTTATCGTCATTGACGGCGCGTAAGTAAATTCGAGAATGGTTATGCAAGTTTTCTGCTTTGGTCGGTTAAAAATATAGCGAACAAAAGCGGTAGTGGGATACGCACGGGCATGCGCCGTCACTTCAGAGTCAAGGATTGGATGAATATTATAATAATAGCAAACCATATTTCATTCCAATGACTTATAAATAGTTGAGGAACAATGAACCGATGGGTGCAAGTCTCTTGTTCTCACTGAAAGTGAAACAGTCCAATATCATGTGAGCATATCAGAACAGCCGGACATATTTAACAGTGCCGAAGATACTTTAAAGGAACTTGTACCAGGTACCAGTTAACACACTTTGTTGTGATAATCATCAATTGTATTTCAATAGTTCCTATAAAACATAATCATCAGTCTATGCTGCCATTACTTGGAAGTTTGGAAAAATAATAAATGAAGATGCAATATTTGAGAACAATGGGAAATGTATTTGTCCGCTCAACGGAAATATTTACAAATCTATGCTATAAATTTACCCTACTGTTTGTTGAGTCTGGATTATTTTTCTAGAGGAATGAGGAGGATGCACAATCAGAAACTGGTAGGCAGAGTTCGATCAGGCTGTAACCTTACAGTGTCCAATCTGCACTCAAAACATATTTTAATAATTTTGTTTTATAAAAGAAAAAATGGGATCCTACTCGACATAAGAGAGTACTTCAAATGAATTTGTGTAAGATATTGCACAAATTCAGTTGGAATGCTCAATTACTTTGAGAAGGAATACACACTTTCGTGATTATCCTGATTTATAAACATAGTTGTTTACAAATACGATGTAGATGGCGGGGGCTAAAGGTATACGAACTCGGACATTTTGATTTCTACCACCTCTACTGACTGGTTTTATAGAAGAATCCGGACAGAAGTGACGGTCTGATTTCAATCGGCCACAAATGGGGTCTATCACTTTTTAATCTTTCAATTTCCTTTTATAACTGTATCATGGATGGATGTGAATTAAATTGTATATTGTTTCCTTCAATGTCACTGATTATGAGGATTTGAAATTCATGTAGACAATAAATGAAGACGATTTAAGGCTGATGGGCCCAACTAATGGCTGCTTATAGTCACTAAACATAAGCGCTGATTGGATTCGTCTATGGCGTACAAGTACAAGTCAAGCGAAATGTTAAATGTTAGAGAAAGTAAAAAAAAACCCAAAACACATTTTTATCGGTTTTAGAAAAGGAAGGGACAAACTTTGTCGGACAATTGTTGGTGAATAAACCGTAAGGACTCCAAATTTGAAAAAATAACGGACCAGACGGACGGGACGATTTATTCACCAAACCTACTCTCCGACAAATGCAGTTTATTCCTTAAAAAACCCGTCAATGCACACCAGCAGAGGTTGATCTACATTCTTCAACGGAACCTTCTTCTTCAACGGCTCCGCTGTTGCTTCTCGACTTCATCAATTGTTGGTATGTATTCATGCAATCTGTCCAACATGAAGTTTGTTGCTATCGTCCTCCTCTTGTTTCAGCTATTTCATGAACTGAACAAGGACCGTCAATGACTCATTATGGGTATCCCAAAAAATCGGGGGTGCCCAGGACCGTCGCTAGGGTCTCATGTTTAGAGGGTGTCATGGTCCCGAATTCCGACTGGCTGGATGTTTTTCCAACTTAACAGAGGAGCCACCTGCACGCCATTTTCGGACGGTGTAAGTACAAGAAGCATTAACGCCTGGTAAGATAAGTCTCTGAGGACGAGGCTAAACACAGTCCAAAGATATTACAAGCATGGATTTCAAACTTGAAGTAGGCATGACATGGCCGCAAGTTTTGTGTGATGGAAGATACGATATAGTAATTTGCAAACATTATCTCACACCCCAGTTAAAACCGGTACAATTCGGCAAAGATGATATTTGGAGAAAAATGTTCAGAATCCAATTTCAAAAATGTGCCGCAACAGGTCACCTGACTTTTATGACGCAATTGGCGGCAGAAATCCCGCCCTATTTAAGAACGCGCATCTCGACGTGGAACTAATGTGACACTCGATAAAGTTATCTTATCTTAGCAAACTCATTAAAAGGATTACATCACAATCCACATCCAAAATACAGAGCGCAAGGCGCGGGCCATGTTGGGGAGTTGGAGCATGTCATTGGCCAATATGTTCGCGTGCATATGCGCGAGTAAAAACAGTTATTTTATTGTGCAAGAAAAACGCAGCCTGGGAGTTATACCAAACAGCTATAAACATGTATGTACAATCCATGAGTGCACGTCCACTACAAGCGGGTCTTTACTCTATGGGTTGTTGGTGAAGGTACTATTGCGAGTACTATTGCGAATACTAAGCAAAAATAATATAAACTGCTATCCTCGCTGACTCCTCATGGAGTCCCAAACTGAGGGGGAAGTGCTGATTTGACACAAAGATATTATAAACGTAGATACCAAACTCCTATCCCTACACTGTTAGACGCGCTTGATTTTACATGCGCACAGTTCTATTCGATTATCTGCGTACACAATCACGTATGTGTAACAGAAAATTCCGTTGTGACGAAATGGCAGCGGTGCGTGCAAAGCAAGTTCTGTACGCGCACAACGCATTTCTCCGAATGCAGTCCGGTGTAACTGACCCGTACTTCCGCGTGCTTGAAAAAAGAACGCAGCAGTTGATTTTGTGTTGTAAGCGCGTAAGAATGTAAACGCGTGCATAGATGTGCGCTAATGAAGATGCCATAGAAACTTACCAATCATATTAAACCAGTAAGTCGATGAACTTCAAACCAGGCGTTGTGCGTTAATGTTCAAATGTTCTTCAGAAGAAAGCCTCGAAGAAGCCTAAAACTATTTCATGTAAGTGAATTTTTTGAAGAACGTTGTTTGCACAAATTGCACTGTTTTAAAATCACACGTATTTACACTACCGGAAGAAACCAATTTGCCTGTTGGCCCCCAAAACGACTGATCACTGATCAGCATTTCCGCCCTCGGAGTCGGCCTCCGTGAGGAGTCACCGCACAATTTTAATTTTGGTATCTATTTTTATAATATCTTTGTTTTGACATGCGCACAGTTCTATTCTGTGATCAGAGCACATAGCCATTTTTGCATGATAGAAATTTCCATGGTGACGAGATGTCATCGTGAGTGCATTTTCAAAACGAATTCTGTACCCGCAAAATGCATTTCTCAGTGTGCAGTCCGGGGTACTTCTGCGTGCTTTGAAAACAAACGCACTTGTTGATTTTGTATTGTGAGCGCGTGGGAATGTTCACACGCGCATAGATGTGCGTATGCGAAGATACCATAGAAACTGACCAATCAATGAGTCGATGAACTTCAAATAGGAACGACTTCCGGTCGTTCCTATTTCGTATTAAGTAGAAAGGCTTGAAGAAGCAAAATACTTTTCCATAGAAGTAAAAGTTATTGAAGAACGGTGTTTGCAAGAATTTGCAATATTTTGAAATCACACGTATTCATACTACCGGAAGATATCAATTAACTTTTTGGCTCCTCAAAACGTCTGAACACCAACCAACACTTTCGCCCCTCCAATTCGGCCTCCATGGGGAGTCACCGCGCCATTTTAAGTTTGGTATCTATGCTTGTAATGTCTTTGATACCGAGCATTCACCGCGCCACGGCCCACGACGCATGTCTATCCTTACAGGCCCTATCACAGATTATTGTTACCTTAGAGTTCTCAAGCTTCATTTAATGCATCGTTTGGCCCTTTAATTGGAACGTTGAACCCTGTTTAATACCATTTCACCCGGAAATTGTCCGCTCTCATTATTACTTTTATTTCTCGTTTATAAAATCATCCACGCTTTACGTCCGGATCTGCATCGGATCCGTATTCGCACTGATGGAATCAAAACCGTCTGCATCCGCACACCGCATCCGGACGCCGCAACCGCATGCCGTGTCCGCATCCGTACTTATGGAATCCTATCTTTAGTCAGTGGCTATGCTGGATGATATCGTAGCACAGTTTTTTGCGATATATATAGTGGTGGGCCTATGAATGGCGGTCGTCATTTTTGCAAAGTCGATGTACAGAATGATATAAGTCCAAGCCCTTTCCTGTTTCCATTTTCAAAATGTGTAGTAACTGATGGATATATTGCTACGGATAGTTCCCTTACTTCGATCCAGAAATTAATGCGAGAAAGCTTAATTTGACTAGAAATTTTTATTAATGTCAGTCATGAATAGCCCCCGATAATGGCGTATTTGCCATAGGCCATGCGTAGTGTGCGGCTACTTTCACTTTGTACAATTACGTACAGATACCTACCTAGCAAGATAGCCCTTGCTGCCTATCAATAGGGAAGTACGGACTTGTTAAGCAACTGAGTCTGCTCTGTCGGAGAGGTGTTTGTGAGTCTGCCATACAGCAGTGCAAAACTTGTTTCAATTGTTGACCTAAACTGCCTAAGATAGACGTAAAGTTTGGTTAAGTCAGTAACAAAGAAAAATAACCAAATAACATAGGTTGTGCACTCAGCACACTATACTTAAGTAACTACATGGTATGGAGTACTTTAGGTTAGTGTACACCATAGCAAGGTAATTTTCTTTGTTTTGGTGGAGTATGTGTTTTAATTGTGAAATATACACGAAACGATAGGAAGTAGTTAGAAAAAAGAAGACTGATCATATTATTGTATACACGTAGGCTACCTGAAATGGATTCATTATCGTGAAAAACAATATGCGGCATGGGTTCAAAACAGTTAGGCTAAGCCTTGTTTAAGTAACGTTATTACGGTGATAGCTGGAGATTTGTGACAGTGAACCAATTTTGCGGTCCCGCCAACTTCGGGGTCTTTGGTATACTCCCTAACACGCGTTGCCATACACATAATTCGATGATTCTGAGCTCAGTGACCGTGCCTCCAATACCGTCACCATCTTGAGACCAGGGGTGGCGCCCGTGGGGGGGGGGGCATCTCCCCCCCCCCCCCTTGTCGGGGAAAACTGGCCCCCGTCGGGAAGGTCGGCGATTTCGTCGGGGCCAAAAGATTTAAAAAAAAAATAAAAAGCCCCACAATGACTGAAATTACTGGATGGGCGATCTAGAACATATCTTTTTGTTTTGCTTGTTTTGCAATGCTATTTTAATACATATCGAAATCGATTTTGAATCACTTCTTGACTCGGATAAAACTTGTTCTATGTACCTTGTCCTATCTCTTCCCCCTTCGGGGAAGGACGGCAATTTTTAGGGGAGGCCTAAACATGAAAAGCGTAAAAGTTACGGGATGGATGACCATGATTTTTTTTTTCATTTTTTTCTTTTGTAACGTTATGTTAATGCATACTTGAATCAGTTTTAATCACTTCTTACTAAATCTTCTATCCCTCATCCCATCTTCAATCCGTGCGCGCAAGGTCATGCCTCCGTCGGGGACGGGCTACCCGCCCCTGTTGTTGAGAAAATCCAATTTCGTCAGGGAGCCTTCCTTTACAGAACCACGATACAAGATGTGGGTCTGTAGTCACTAAAACAACCTTCTTGATCTTGTTTACTAGAAGACCACATTTTTCAAGGAAATTCACAATTCCGAATACTCTTTACGAAAACGGACGAAAGGTTATTCATGTGCGTGCACTACCCAATGGTCTGCCATCTGGCCTGCCGGACAGCCTGATTCTCACAAAGGTAATGAATATCGGCCATGTCGTTTTCAGCTGAACATAATGATAAACAGTGGTGTGAGAAAATCTCCCCATAAGTCCAACTGAGAGTTTATTTGAAGGCACCTTGTAACATGACATATTTTGAAATACGTTGGGAGTAAAGCCATTTACAGTCTGGAGTTCGGGCAGTCACGTTAAAAATTCCACCCATTTAGTTGACCTTGCAATTGAATTCAACGAAGATTCTTAAAACATTATAGTATGTTTTCAATGCCGTTGCATAGTTTTCCCCGAAAAGAGACAAAACCATTACATCTAATTGTAGCAGTACCTTTTCTTTGCTACTTTTCTGATCATTAGCAAGTTGGGTTTTTTTTCTATATTGAAGAGAAACTTTCAGTTTGAAGGAAAGCTCAAAATAACGACTGCTTCATTTCTAGTTACAAGTCTGGGAAATGCCATTCCGGCTGTCTTAGGGGTTAGATTTAAAAGTCAAACAGATGTTCGTAGAAAAAGCGAAAAATCAGCATCAAATGTGTACCTTTTGGTCATTTGCGTAGGGTGAGGTGCATAGTCCAAAATTGTCCCCTCCACCCACACACACCACTTTCATATTCTGCCCTTGCCACCGTGACTGCATTATACTTGTCTGGGTTAGAAGTCAGGTCGGGCCAGGCAAAATAGGCATACGTTTCAAGGAAAAAAAGTGAGCGACCCATGTCTTAATACTTAATAAACATTGCAATGTTGTATAGGTCTTTACTTAAGAGGAAATAATTTATAGCCTAATCATGTATTTTTTCAAGTCTAGCATACGTTACATCATGGACAAAACAAAAGTTATGATTGATGGCTTATTGTTATAATACTACTAACAATACCTGCTATCAACGTAAATGACATAAAAAGTTACCATTGAATTGGGGATTTCCCATTTCTTTATCTATTTTCTCACATGTTAAAATATTTTACTTTATCATGGTAACTATGATTTGTCACATTGTATATGAATGATTCTTTTTGGACACGAATGACCAGTTTTTCTATAATCTGGTCAGATAAGTCAGATCTTTGAGGCATCTTGTATAGTTAGTTGTACGCAATTGATTATTCTAGATGAAAACATCAAACACTGTAGTATTTAAGGAAAGTTCGGGTTTTTGTTTAAAAAAAGAACCTGCTATTGCTATAGGTAAAATCAAGTTTATTGTCTGGTGTTCTGAAGATTGTTGTAATGAAATATGCATTTAACATTCTCTATTTTAAAAGTCGCATGCTCTAAAATCATCTACCAAGCAGTATCTTAATAAAATGCTGGTTCCGGTTTTCTTTCAGTATGTCTTTCATTTTTCTGATTTGTCCCCTACCTGCTGATGCCCATGTGCATCAAGTAGTAGTGAACGGCGGACATTTATACTTTGACTTTGATTTCCAAATTTAGCAGTGAAATGACGTATATTTGCGGTTAACCTTAAAAAACAGATATCCACCTTTATAAGATTCCTGAAGATTGAATTGTAATTGCATCATGTGACTAGAACCCAATTCAATGGTTAAAATAGTTACCAAACTGCCAAATGAAACCATAAAAATCGTTTCAAATTTACACAAGCTATGCACGAAAATGAACTTAAAGAATGTGGGAATCGAATAAAAAAATCCAGACCAATTTGTCAAATTATTAATATTAAGGACAAACAACATGTCAAATAGGTACTAGAGGGCATAATATGTGTATCTTTTCTCACTGAAAGACGTAGGCGTACGGCGAAATTTCATTGGGGGACAAAGGAATTATGCTCGAAAAAAAACTTACTTGATGAAAAACATAGGGCACGCCTGTTTAAGAAGCCTGACTGTAGCCAACATAAGCAGTTCTAAAAGGCATGTATATGGCCAGTCGAAATTTTTTATGGCAAAATTATTAATTATAATATAACTTCAAAACATGATAAAGCCAAAATGTCACAAAACATCACACCTAGCCCAACAAGAGCCATATGTGACCGCAAGAACAACCTGAAGTAGAGCCGATGATCTGCCCAATTCCAGTCCGATCATCCCAATTTGGGACAGAGGCCACCCCAAAAACAGCCAGAACAGGGCCCCGCTGGGACCCTTGATCTTGTAAAATGTACAGAGTAACCACCTTTGACCCTGGTTACTTTCCAATTCCAGCCCAATAAATCATCCTAATTTTAACCAAAGACGACCTCAAGAACAGGCAGAACCGGAACCAACAGGGGCCAATGGATGTAATGAAATGTACAGAACAACCACTTCTTGCCCCAGGTAGTATCAAATTCCAACCCAATCGGTGAGCCCAGTCAGTGGGCCAAATCAGGACAGAAGAGTCGCCAAGTGACAAAAAGAGGCCGATTGGGTTTCCCAATCTGTCCCTAATTAAAAGTCCCCCAGTTTGGGCCTTATCTAGTCCATATAAGCAATGTTAGCTGGGATAAAAGTTTAAAATTCAAAGAGAAACTTAAACTAAAACAGAAACTCTTCACTTAAATAGATCTGGAGAAACTTTAGAGCAGTGATACTATGAGCGCTTATGGTCTCACTACTCCATTAGCGGAGTGTTCTAGAGCGTCAAGTGTACACCCTCAAAGAAATAGTCCTTTTAGCTCTGGTTTTGACCAAATTTTGTCAAGATAACATGCCAGCTGGGTGATGAAAGTCCATGAATATGAAAGAGTACTTGCCAGAGTGTGGATGTTGAAAATTTGGGTAAGATTGACGTTGAATTTGACTGTTTAAAAAATTGCTATCAAATGGCGGAGATTTGCTGTTTTTGTGAAGAGGCTAGGGGTGGGTGTACCCTACAAAAACTTTAAGTCCTTCTAGCTCAAAATCTAAACGGTCATGGTATGGAAATTTTGTAGTGCCATGATGGGCAAACTTGTCAGCTATCAAGTGATGGGTGTCTTGACATAGCTGTGAACTTTGACAAGGCTGCAGCGGCCTCGAAAAGGAGCTAATTTAGTGTGTAAGTCAATGGGGAAATTATTGGGGGTGTGAGGCCTTTAGAGCAAAAGGTGATTTTCTTCATTTTTGATGTAAAGACACCTTATTTAGACTTAAATGACTTGTTTTAATGTCTGAAACATGATTTTGGGGAGACGTCTCAGAATTTCGCGCTTAAGTGATTTTTGGGTCAAAATTACAGTTTTCGGTAAAAAATAATACCCAGATTGGGATTGTGACAAAGATTGCACTGTCATAGCCTATTTTGTCACATTTTTGGAAAGTAAATGAATATTTAAGAGTAGCTGAATGTTACAATGGTCATTCTACACTGCCATAGCCTACCTGTTGTCCAGGCACCCTGTGTAAATAGTAGCTGGGAAGCTAGTTCCACGAACAGCGACTTGGCGATTAACGTTAGACGGCATGCTGCAGGTAAGTGTGTGATGTTGTTCATAGGACTGGGTATTGTAATGACATTTTCAACTCAATTGCAATGATGTAGTCTATTGGCAGGGGTTATTTGTACCATTTGTACATGTAGCAAGGGGATTGGAGGGGTAAAAACATACACTAACTCTAGGTTAGGCTACCGTTGCTGTGCACCGCATTTACCACACTGTACTGTAATATGCAGTATGTACGAAAGAGAATGCAGTACTAGCCAAATCTCTGACTCTGGTTAAAACTTATGTGAGGTCATTAAGGACCCCACAGCAATTTCCATCTAATGCATTGTCACTGTGCATGACAAAATACCCCCCCCCCCCCCTTCCTAGTGTCTCCATAGGCCCTACAGCCAACTTGCAATATTTTTTAACTTAAAGTCTACGTTAGACCTAACTCTGTTTCTAATTTCAAAATGCTGTTCTTCCTCCAAATATTAATTCATCCAATTTTCTTGCTGACTTGAATTTATTTAATTGCAGGTTATATTTGATTGGTACCAGCCAGATGTTTAAGGAGAAACATATCCCAACTGACTAGTTTTTAATGCAACATTGTGTGGCAGCCTGCATTGGAGGAGTTCTCGAGCAGATCAACTTTCTTCTGAAACATGAAATGGCAGTGTGGGCTGCTTGCTCCTAGGCCTATAGTTGAAGTCACTATTTGGGGGTTTTAAACATGCCTGCAATCTTTTTAAATGTAAGTCAACAATTTTCTTTCCTTCTCTTTTATGCCTGCAATTCAGGGCAATTTCAACTTTTTTAGTTATTCCTAAATAAAGGAGACTGTACTGTTTTGTTGTAGGCTAAGTGACAACCAGACCTAACTCAGTGACTGACAAACCTTAGTGGGGCCAGGGATATACACTTTGTTGCACTTGTAATTTGAAGCATCTAGGTATGTGAAAATGAGTAATCTGTTGCTGTACACATTACATTGACTTCAAAATTGAAATACAGCCACCGGAAAGTAATACTGTCAAGAGGAGAAATTAATGAGAATCACATTCTTTTGTGAGGATTCTTTTAAGGTTCACATTACCAGCTCAGTTTTGCATCTCTCCCTAACCCACTTTATTTTCTGACTGCAGCGTAGCAGGTAACACATGTGAGCATTATGTATTCCATGTTATATAATGTTGTGGTGCATTTACTAGCTTTCACTGCATCAGGCAAGACTTGGCTAGTAGTGTACCTCAAAGTCTGAGAGGAAATGAGACTTCCATTGGTTGTGTGTATTGTTAAAAATTTTAGTTATCACACCTTTATTAAAGCAAGAAACTATTAATCTATATTCTGGAACAAACTTACCCAGCCAAGCTGCCATGCTGGAATGATCTGATTAACCATTTAACAAGATTGGCCAGCACCCATACAGACTTGTTGAGGAGGTGTTTACTGTTAGGCCAACAGAAATTCCAGCAAATTAAGGGTTATACAATGTCACATTTTTCAGACTTCCTGCATGGTGCTGCATAAATTTAACACTGTCACTGATGTATTTATGTTTTAGATAATGATAACTTAATTATTTCTTAGTCTCAGATAAGTGTAAGAGAATTTTTCTTCTGCAGATATGCTGTTAACTGCTGTCTGGGGATGGGCCAGCATCAAAGGAAATCTGTCCAAGACAGCTGTTTTGAACAGCGCCCTCAATTGGTTTCTCAACTCTTTAACCTTTTAGTCCTCCTGAGACAGTCTGAATAGTGGACTTTTTTCATAAAATGTAACAAAAATGCTAATTGTACATGACCTACATGGATATCAAGTCAGAAAGTTTAACTTTTTCCATCAGATTAATGATTTTTATTTCCCCTTTCCTTTTTGTTCTTGCAGACTTGGGGGTGTTGTTACCTTATGGCCAGATGATCTGCATCACCCCCGCCTACGCTGAGCTGAGACATTCTTGAAGATTAATTTCTTATATTTTTGTACAGAACATGCTTTACCACAACAGAAAACCTCAGTTGGGAAAGAAAATGAGTGCCACAAATGGCTTTGCAAGTTATTCAGTGTGAGGTATGTGGAGATTCTCACACACCTGAGTGTAGCTGTGAATGCACAGAAAAGGGCATATGTCCAGCATAGAGTTGGGTGTCCTGAAGTTGATATAGGAGGGATAGAAAGTTGAAATATGACAAGACTTGAGTTGACAATGTGTATAGAAATGAGTATGAAGTGTTTGTAAGAGCAAATCTAAATGTCACATTTTTTTAAGGTCTCACTACTCCATTAGAGGAGTGTTCTAGAGCGTCAAGTGTTCACCCTCAAAGAAATAGTCCTTTTAGCTCTGGTTTTGACCAAATTTTGACAAGATAACATGCCAGCTGGGTGATGAAAGTCCATGAATATGAAAGAGTACTTGCCAGAGTGTGGATGTTGAAAATTTGGGTAAGATTGACGTTGATTTTGACTGTTTAAAAAATTGCTATCAAATGGCGGAGATTTTCTGTTTTTGTGAAGAGGCTATGGGTGGGTGTACCCTACAAAAACTTTAAGTCCTTCTAGCTCAAAATCTAAACGGTCATGGTATGGAAATTTTGTAGTGCCATGATGGGCAAACTTGTCAGCTATCAAGTGATGGGTGTCTTGACATAGCTGTGAACTTTGACAAGGCTGCAGCGGCCTCGAAAAGGAGCTAATTTAGTGTGTAAGTCAATGGGGAAATTATTGGGGGTGTGATGCCTTTAGAGCAAAAGGTGATTTTCTTCATTTTTGATGTAAAGACACCTTATTTAGACTTAAATGACTTGTTTTAATGTCTGAAACATGATTTTGGGGAGACGTCTTAGAATTTCGCGCTTGAGTGATTTTTGGGTCAAAAATACAGTTTTCGGTAAAAAATAATACCCAGATTGGGATTGTGACAAAGATTGCCCTGTCATAGTCTATTTTGTCACATTTTTGGAAAGTAAATGAATATTTAAGAGTAGCTGAATGTTACAATGGTCATTCTACACTGCCATAGCCTACCTGTCGTCCAGGCACCCTGTGTAAATAGTAGCTGGGAAGCTAGTTCCACGAATAGCTACTTGGCGATTAACGTCAGACAGCATGCTGCAGGTAAGTGTGTGATGTTGTTCATAGGACTGGGTATTGTAATGACATTTTGAACTCAATTGCAATGATGTAGTCTGTTGGAGGGGGTTATTTGTACCATTTGTACATGTAGCAAGGGGATTGGAGGGTAAAAACATACTAACTCTAGGTTAGGCTACCGTTGCTGTGCACTGCATTTACCACACTGTACTGTAATATGCAGTATGTACGAAAGAGAATGCAGTACTAGCCAAATCTCTGACTCTGGTTAAAACTTATATGAGGTCATTAAGGACCCTACAGCAATTTCCATCTAATGCATTGTCACTGTGCATGACAAAATAGCCCCCTTCCTAGTGTCTCCATAGGCCCTACAGCCAACTTGCAATATTTTTAACTTTAAGTCTACGTTAGACCTAGGCCTAACTCTGTTTCTAATTTCAAAATGCTGTTCTTCCTCCAAATATTAATTTATCCAATTTTCTTGCTGACTTGAATTTATTTAATTGCAGGTTATATTTGATTGGTACCAGCCAGGGAGAAACATATCCCAACTGACTAGTTTTTAATGCAACATTGTGTGGCAGCCTGCATTGGAGGAGTTCTCGAGCAGATCAACTTTCTTTTGAAACATGAAATGGCAGTGTGGGCTGCTTGCTCCTAGGCCTATAGATAAAGTCACTATTTGGGGGTTTTAAACATGCCTGCAACCTTTTAAAATGTAAGTCAACAATTTTCTTTCCTTCTCTTTTATGCCTGCCGGCAATTCAGGGCAATTTCAACTTTTTTAGTTATTCCTAAATAATGGAGACTGTACTTTTTTGTGGTAGGCTAAGTGACAACCAGACCTAACTCAGTGACTGACAAACCTTAGTGGGGCCAGGGATATACACTTTGTTGCACTTGTAATTTGAAGCATCTAGGTATGTGAAAATGAGTAATCTGTTGCTGTACACATTACATTGACTTCAAAATTGAAATACAGCCACCGGAAGGTAATACTGTCAAGAGGAGAAATTAATGAGAATCACATTCTTTTGTGAGGATTCTTTTAAGGTTCACATTACCAGCTCAGTTTTGCATCTCTCCCTAACCCACTTTATTTTCTGACTGCAGAGTAGCAGGTAACACATGTGAGCATTATGTATTCCATGTTATATAATGTTGTGGTGCATTTACTAGCTTTCACTGCATCAGGCAAGACTTGGCTAGTAGTGTACCTCAAAGTCTGAGAGGAAATGAGACTTCCATTGGTTGTGTGTATTGTTAAAAATTTTAGTTATCACACCTTTGTTAAAGCAAGAAACTATTAATCTATATTCTTGAACAAACTTACCCAGCCAAGCTGCCATGCTGGAATGATCTGATGAACCATTTAACATGATTGGCCAGCACCCATACAGACTTGTTCAGGAGGTGTTTACTGTTAGGCCAACAGAAATTCCAGCAAATTAAGGGTTATACAATGTCACATTTTTCAGACTTCCTGCATGGTGCTGCATAAATTTAACACTGTCACTGATGTATTTATGTTTTAGATAATGATAACTTAATTATTTCTTAGTCCCAGGTAAGTGTAAGGGAATTTTTCTTCTGCAGATATGCTGTTAACTGCTGTCTGGGGATGGGCCAGCATCAAAGGAAATCTGTCCAAGACAGCTGTTTTGAACAGCGCCCTCAATTGGTTTCTCAACTCTTTAACCTTTTAGTCCTCCTGAGACAGTCTGAATAGTGGACTTTTTTCATAAAATGTAACAAAAATGCTAATTGTACATGACCTACATGGATATCAAGTCAGAAAGTTTAACTTTTTCCATCAGATTAATGATTTTTATTTCTCTTTCCTTTTTGTTCTTGCAGACTTGGGGGTGTTGTTACCTTATGGCCAGATGATCTGCATCACCCCCGCCTACGCTGAGCTGAGACATTCTTGAAGATTAATTTCTTATATTTTTGTACAGAACATGCTTTACCACAACAGAAAACCTCAGTTGGGAAAGAAAATGAGTGCCACAAATGGCTTTGCAAGTTATTCAGTGTGAGGTATGTGGAGATTCTCACACACCTGAGTGTAGCTGTGAATGCACAGAAAAGGGCATATGTCCAGCATAGAGTTGGGTGTCCTGAAGTTGATATAGGAGGGATAGAAAGTTGAAATATGACAAGACTTGAGTTGACAATGTGTATAGAAATGAGTATGAAGTGTTTGTAAGAGCAAATCTAAATGTCACATTTTTTAAGGTCTCACTACTCCATTAGAGGAGTGTTCTAGAGCGTCAAGTGTTCACCCTCAAAGAAATAGTCCTTTTAGCTCTGGTTTTGACCAAATTTTGACAAGATAACATGCCAGCTGGGTGATGAAAGTCCATGAATATGAAAGAGTACTTGCCAGAGTGTGGATGTTGAAAATTTGGGTAAGATTGACGTTGATTTTGACTGTTTAAAAAATTGCTATCAAATGGCGGAGATTTTCTGTTTTTGTGAAGAGGCTATGGGTGGGTGTACCCTACAAAAACTTTAAGTCCTTCTAGCTCAAAATCTAAACGGTCATGGTATGGAAATTTTGTAGTGCCATGATGGGCAAACTTGTCAGCTATCAAGTGATGGGTGTCTTGACATAGCTGTGAACTTTGACAAGGCTGCAGCGGCCTCGAAAAGGAGCTAATTTAGTGTGTAAGTCAATGGGGAAATTATTGGGGGTGTGATGCCTTTAGAGCAAAAGGTGATTTTCTTCATTTTTGATGTAAAGACACCTTATTTAGACTTAAATGACTTGTTTTAATGTCTGAAACATGATTTTGGGGAGACGTCTTAGAATTTCGCGCTTGAGTGATTTTTGGGTCAAAAATACAGTTTTCGGTAAAAAATAATACCCAGATTGGGATTGTGACAAAGATTGCCCTGTCATAGTCTATTTTGTCACATTTTTGGAAAGTAAATGAATATTTAAGAGTAGCTGAATGTTACAATGGTCATTCTACACTGCCATAGCCTACCTGTCGTCCAGGCACCCTGTGTAAATAGTAGCTGGGAAGCTAGTTCCACGAATAGCTACTTGGCGATTAACGTCAGACAGCATGCTGCAGGTAAGTGTGTGATGTTGTTCATAGGACTGGGTATTGTAATGACATTTTGAACTCAATTGCAATGATGTAGTCTGTTGGAGGGGGTTATTTGTACCATTTGTACATGTAGCAAGGGGATTGGAGGGGTAAAAACATACTAACTCTAGGTTAGGCTACCGTTGCTGTGCACTGCATTTACCACACTGTACTGTAATATGCAGTATGTACGAAAGAGAATGCAGTACTAGCCAAATCTCTGACTCTGGTTAAAACTTATATGAGGTCATTAAGGACCCTACAGCAATTTCCATCTAATGCATTGTCACTGTGCATGACAAAATATCCGCCCCCCCTTCCTAGTGTCTCCATAGGCCCTACAGCCAACTTGCAATATTTTTAACTTTAAGTCTACGTTAGACCTAGGCCTAACTCTGTTTCTAATTTCAAAATGCTGTTCTTCCTCCAAATATTAATTTATCCAATTTTCTTGCTGACTTGAATTTATTTAATTGCAGGTTATATTTGATTGGTACCAGCCAGGGAGAAACATATCCCAACTGACTAGTTTTTAATGCAACATTGTGTGGCAGCCTGCATTGGAGGAGTTCTCGAGCAGATCAACTTTCTTTTGAAACATGAAATGGCAGTGTGGGCTGCTTGCTCCTAGGCCTATAGATAAAGTCACTATTTGGGGGTTTTAAACATGCCTGCAACCTTTTAAAATGTAAGTCAACAATTTTCTTTCCTTCTCTTTTATGCCTGCCGGCAATTCAGGGCAATTTCAACTTTTTTAGTTATTCCTAAATAATGGAGACTGTACTTTTTTGTGGTAGGCTAAGTGACAACCAGACCTAACTCAGTGACTGACAAACCTTAGTGGGGCCAGGGATATACACTTTGTTGCACTTGTAATTTGAAGCATCTAGGTATGTGAAAATGAGTAATCTGTTGCTGTACACATTACATTGACTTCAAAATTGAAATACAGCCACCGGAAGGTAATACTGTCAAGAGGAGAAATTAATGAGAATCACATTCTTTTGTGAGGATTCTTTTAAGGTTCACATTACCAGCTCAGTTTTGCATCTCTCCCTAACCCACTTTATTTTCTGACTGCAGAGTAGCAGGTAACACATGTGAGCATTATGTATTCCATGTTATATAATGTTGTGGTGCATTTACTAGCTTTCACTGCATCAGGCAAGACTTGGCTAGTAGTGTACCTCAAAGTCTGAGAGGAAATGAGACTTCCATTGGTTGTGTGTATTGTTAAAAATTTTAGTTATCACACCTTTGTTAAAGCAAGAAACTATTAATCTATATTCTTGAACAAACTTACCCAGCCAAGCTGCCATGCTGGAATGATCTGATGAACCATTTAACATGATTGGCCAGCACCCATACAGACTTGTTCAGGAGGTGTTTACTGTTAGGCCAACAGAAATTCCAGCAAATTAAGGGTTATACAATGTCACATTTTTCAGACTTCCTGCATGGTGCTGCATAAATTTAACACTGTCACTGATGTATTTATGTTTTAGATAATGATAACTTAATTATTTCTTAGTCCCAGGTAAGTGTAAGGGAATTTTTCTTCTGCAGATATGCTGTTAACTGCTGTCTGGGGATGGGCCAGCATCAAAGGAAATCTGTCCAAGACAGCTGTTTTGAACAGCGCCCTCAATTGGTTTCTCAACTCTTTAACCTTTTAGTCCTCCTGAGACAGTCTGAATAGTGGACTTTTTTCATAAAATGTAACAAAAATGCTAATTGTACATGACCTACATGGATATCAAGTCAGAAAGTTTAACTTTTTCCATCAGATTAATGATTTTTATTTCCCCTTTCCTTTTTGTTCTTGCAGACTTGGGGGTGTTGTTACCTTATGGCCAGATGATCTGCATCACCCCCGCCTACGCTGAGCTGAGACATTCTTGAAGATTAATTTCTTATATTTTTGTACAGAACATGCTTTACCACAACAGAAAACCTCAGTTGGGAAAGAAAATGAGTGCCACAAATGGCTTTGCAAGTTATTCAGTGTGAGGTATGTGGAGATTCTCACACACCTGAGTGTAGCTGTGAATGCACAGAAAAGGGCATATGTCCAGCATAGAGTTGGGTGTCCTGAAGTTGATATAGGAGGGATAGAAAGTTGAAATATGACAAGACTTGAGTTGACAATGTGTATAGAAATGAGTATGAAGTGTTTGTAAGAGCAAATCTAAATGTCACATTTTTTAAGGTCTCACTACTCCATTAGAGGAGTGTTCTAGAGCGTCAAGTGTTCACCCTCAAAGAAATAGTCCTTTTAGCTCTGGTTTTGACCAAATTTTGACAAGATAACATGCCAGCTGGGTGATGAAAGTCCATGAATATGAAAGAGTACTTGCCAGAGTGTGGATGTTGAAAATTTGGGTAAGATTGACGTTGATTTTGACTGTTTAAAAATTGCTATCAAATGGCGGAGATTTTCTGTTTTTGTGAAGAGGCTATGGGTGGGTGTACCCTACAAAAACTTTAAGTCCTTCTAGCTCAAAATCTAAACGGTCATGGTATGGAAATTTTGTAGTGCCATGATGGGCAAACTTGTCAGCTATCAAGTGATGGGTGTCTTGACATAGCTGTGAACTTTGACAAGGCTGCAGCGGCCTCGAAAAGGAGCTAATTTAGTGTGTAAGTCAATGGGGAAATTATTGGGGGTGTGATGCCTTTAGAGCAAAAGGTGATTTTCTTCATTTTTGATGTAAAGACACCTTATTTAGACTTAAATGACTTGTTTTAATGTCTGAAACATGATTTTGGGGAGACGTCTTAGAATTTCGCGCTTGAGTGATTTTTGGGTCAAAAATACAGTTTTCGGTAAAAAATAATACCCAGATTGGGATTGTGACAAAGATTGCCCTGTCATAGTCTATTTTGTCACATTTTTGGAAAGTAAATGAATATTTAAGAGTAGCTGAATGTTACAATGGTCATTCTACACTGCCATAGCCTACCTGTCGTCCAGGCACCCTGTGTAAATAGTAGCTGGGAAGCTAGTTCCACGAATAGCTACTTGGCGATTAACGTCAGACAGCATGCTGCAGGTAAGTGTGTGATGTTGTTCATAGGACTGGGTATTGTAATGACATTTTGAACTCAATTGCAATGATGTAGTCTGTTGGAGGGGGTTATTTGTACCATTTGTACATGTAGCAAGGGGATTGGAGGGGTAAAAACATACTAACTCTAGGTTAGGCTACCGTTGCTGTGCACTGCATTTACCACACTGTACTGTAATATGCAGTATGTACGAAAGAGAATGCAGTACTAGCCAAATCTCTGACTCTGGTTAAAACTTATATGAGGTCATTAAGGACCCTACAGCAATTTCCATCTAATGCATTGTCACTGTGCATGACAAAATAACCCCCCTTCCTAGTGTCTCCATAGGCCCTACAGCCAACTTGCAATATTTTTAACTTTAAGTCTACGTTAGACCTAGGCCTAACTCTGTTTCTAATTTCAAAATGCTGTTCTTCCTCCAAATATTAATTTATCCAATTTTCTTGCTGACTTGAATTTATTTAATTGCAGGTTATATTTGATTGGTACCAGCCAGGGAGAAACATATCCCAACTGACTAGTTTTTAATGCAACATTGTGTGGCAGCCTGCATTGGAGGAGTTCTCGAGCAGATCAACTTTCTTTTGAAACATGAAATGGCAGTGTGGGCTGCTTGCTCCTAGGCCTATAGATAAAGTCACTATTTGGGGGTTTTAAACATGCCTGCAACCTTTTAAAATGTAAGTCAACAATTTTCTTTCCTTCTCTTTTATGCCTGCCGGCAATTCAGGGCAATTTCAACTTTTTTAGTTATTCCTAAATAATGGAGACTGTACTTTTTTGTGGTAGGCTAAGTGACAACCAGACCTAACTCAGTGACTGACAAACCTTAGTGGGGCCAGGGATATACACTTTGTTGCACTTGTAATTTGAAGCATCTAGGTATGTGAAAATGAGTAATCTGTTGCTGTACACATTACATTGACTTCAAAATTGAAATACAGCCACCGGAAGGTAATACTGTCAAGAGGAGAAATTAATGAGAATCACATTCTTTTGTGAGGATTCTTTTAAGGTTCACATTACCAGCTCAGTTTTGCATCTCTCCCTAACCCACTTTATTTTCTGACTGCAGAGTAGCAGGTAACACATGTGAGCATTATGTATTCCATGTTATATAATGTTGTGGTGCATTTACTAGCTTTCACTGCATCAGGCAAGACTTGGCTAGTAGTGTACCTCAAAGTCTGAGAGGAAATGAGACTTCCATTGGTTGTGTGTATTGTTAAAAATTTTAGTTATCACACCTTTGTTAAAGCAAGAAACTATTAATCTATATTCTTGAACAAACTTACCCAGCCAAGCTGCCATGCTGGAATGATCTGATGAACCATTTAACATGATTGGCCAGCACCCATACAGACTTGTTCAGGAGGTGTTTACTGTTAGGCCAACAGAAATTCCAGCAAATTAAGGGTTATACAATGTCACATTTTTCAGACTTCCTGCATGGTGCTGCATAAATTTAACACTGTCACTGATGTATTTATGTTTTAGATAATGATAACTTAATTATTTCTTAGTCCCAGGTAAGTGTAAGGGAATTTTTCTTCTGCAGATATGCTGTTAACTGCTGTCTGGGGATGGGCCAGCATCAAAGGAAATCTGTCCAAGACAGCTGTTTTGAACAGCGCCCTCAATTGGTTTCTCAACTCTTTAACCTTTTAGTCCTCCTGAGACAGTCTGAATAGTGGACTTTTTCATAAAATGTAACAAAAATGCTAATTGTACATGACCTACATGGATATCAAGTCAGAAAGTTTAACTTTTTCCATCAGATTAATGATTTTTATTTCCCCTTTCCTTTTTGTTCTTGCAGACTTGGGGGTGTTGTTACCTTATGGCCAGATGATCTGCATCACCCCCGCCTACGCTGAGCTGAGACATTCTTGAAGATTAATTTCTTATATTTTTGTACAGAACATGCTTTACCACAACAGAAAACCTCAGTTGGGAAAGAAAATGAGTGCCACAAATGGCTTTGCAAGTTATTCAGTGTGAGGTATGTGGAGATTCTCACACACCTGAGTGTAGCTGTGAATGCACAGAAAAGGGCATATGTCCAGCATAGAGTTGGGTGTCCTGAAGTTGATATAGGAGGGATAGAAAGTTGAAATATGACAAGACTTGAGTTGACAATGTGTATAGAAATGAGTATGAAGTGTTTGTAAGAGCAAATCTAAATGTCACATTTTTTTAAGGTCTCACTACTCCATTAGAGGAGTGTTCTAGAGCGTCAAGTGTTCACCCTCAAAGAAATAGTCCTTTTAGCTCTGGTTTTGACCAAATTTTGACAAGATAACATGCCAGCTGGGTGATGAAAGTCCATGAATATGAAAGAGTACTTGCCAGAGTGTGGATGTTGAAAATTTGGGTAAGATTGACGTTGATTTTGACTGTTTAAAAAATTGCTATCAAATGGCGGAGATTTTCTGTTTTTGTGAAGAGGCTATGGGTGGGTGTACCCTACAAAAACTTTAAGTCCTTCTAGCTCAAAATCTAAACGGTCATGGTATGGAAATTTTGTAGTGCCATGATGGGCAAACTTGTCAGCTATCAAGTGATGGGTGTCTTGACATAGCTGTGAACTTTGACAAGGCTGCAGCGGCCTCGAAAAGGAGCTAATTTAGTGTGTAAGTCAATGGGGAAATTATTGGGGGTGTGATGCCTTTAGAGCAAAAGGTGATTTTCTTCATTTTTGATGTAAAGACACCTTATTTAGACTTAAATGACTTGTTTTAATGTCTGAAACATGATTTTGGGGAGACGTCTTAGAATTTCGCGCTTGAGTGATTTTTGGGTCAAAAATACAGTTTTCGGTAAAAAATAATACCCAGATTGGGATTGTGACAAAGATTGCCCTGTCATAGTCTATTTTGTCACATTTTTTGGAAAGTAAATGAATATTTAAGAGTAGCTGAATGTTACAATGGTCATTCTACACTGCCATAGCCTACCTGTCGTCCAGGCACCCTGTGTAAATAGTAGCTGGGAAGCTAGTTCCACGAATAGCTACTTGGCGATTAACGCCAGACAGCATGCTGCAGGTAAGTGTGTGATGTTGTTCATAGGACTGGGTATTGTAATGACATTTTGAACTCAATTGCAATGATGTAGTCTGTTGGAGGGGGTTATTTGTACCATTTGTACATGTAGCAAGGGGATTGGAGGGGTAAAAACATACTAACTCTAGGTTAGGCTACCGTTGCTGTGCACTGCATTTACCACACTGTACTGTAATATGCAGTATGTACGAAAGAGAATGCAGTACTAGCCAAATCTCTGACTCTGGTTAAAACTTATATGAGGTCATTAAGGACCCTACAGCAATTTCCATCTAATGCATTGTCACTGTGCATGACAAAATACTCCCCCCTTCCTAGTGTCTCCATAGGCCCTACAGCCAACTTGCAATATTTTTAACTTTAAGTCTACGTTAGACCTAGGCCTAACTCTGTTTCTAATTTCAAAATGCTGTTCTTCCTCCAAATATTAATTTATCCAATTTTCTTGCTGACTTGAATTTATTTAATTGCAGGTTATATTTGATTGGTACCAGCCAGGGAGAAACATATCCCAACTGACTAGTTTTTAATGCAACATTGTGTGGCAGCCTGCATTGGAGGAGTTCTCGAGCAGATCAACTTTCTTTTGAAACATGAAATGGCAGTGTGGGCTGCTTGCTCCTAGGCCTATAGATAAAGTCACTATTTGGGGGTTTTAAACATGCCTGCAACCTTTTAAAATGTAAGTCAACAATTTTCTTTCCTTCTCTTTTATGCCTGCCGGCAATTCAGGGCAATTTCAACTTTTTTAGTTATTCCTAAATAATGGAGACTGTACTTTTTTTGTGGTAGGCTAAGTGACAACCAGACCTAACTCAGTGACTGACAAACCTTAGTGGGGCCAGGGATATACACTTTGTTGCACTTGTAATTTGAAGCATCTAGGTATGTGAAAATGAGTAATCTGTTGCTGTACACATTACATTGACTTCAAAATTGAAATACAGCCACCGGAAGGTAATACTGTCAAGAGGAGAAATTAATGAGAATCACATTCTTTTGTGAGGATTCTTTTAAGGTTCACATTACCAGCTCAGTTTTGCATCTCTCCCTAACCCACTTTATTTTCTGAC